>JAGDQO010001615.1:0-31112 GCA_018342035.1 Solanum appendiculatum | reverse complement strand
GAAAATTGTTTCGGCAAGTGATATTATATAACATCGAAGGGAAATGGTTCTGGCTACTGATATTGTGCCAAAGGAAAATGGTTCCGACAAGGGACATTGTATAAAGTTTAAGGAAAATAGTCCCGTCTAGTGATATTATACCGAAGGGAAAAGGTTCTAGCAAGTGATACTATATAAAGTCTGTAATGACCCTTCAGGTCATTTGCGTATTTGTGCCTCTTTTCTATCGTTAGAGCGTTCCTGTAGATACCCCAAGTCATTTTTGACTTGCAGGCATTGTAGGTTCCGTTGCCTGGTCGTTCGTTTGGTTTTTATGTTCATTTTCTTGTTTTGGAGCTTTTGAACCTAGAAAACTTGATTTCGATCAAAACTTTAGGTAAACAACCTCATATGGGAATTCTGACGGTTACATCAGCTCAGGCGTGGCCAAATTAGGCTAGAATCATGGTTTTCATGAGTCTCGGGGCTTCCGATGCGATTTTGGGGCAAGTTAGCTCTTTAGCTTTAAAATTTTGGCTTAAAGTTGACTTTGGTCAACATTCTTGGTAAACACTCTTGGATAAGAATTCCGTCAGCGCGATTAGTTCTGGAATGCCGAGTTTGGTCTAGAATGACCCTTCGAGAATTTCCGAAAGCTTCCGATTAAATTCTAAGGCCTCCAGTAGAATTTGGCTAAAATGGCCCATTGAGTGTGGGACCCACTTTTTATCAAAATGACCTCGTATGGAAATTTTGACTGCGCCAATAAGTCTGGAACATCGAATTTGATGGGGTAGCATATCTAGTTTGCGTGTACGGGGTTCCAAACGAATTGTGAGAACCCCATCGGAGTTTTGGATTTTTGTCCAAAACTCAGCTGGTGCAGCTCTACGCTTTCGCGGGATAGGCTCCGCATTCGGAGAGGTGTAAGTGTGTCTACTCTACATTTTTGGGTCAGAGGCCGCATTTGCGGAGGTTTGAGGTATCCTTCTCCACGTTCGCGGAGGTCTGGGAGGCCTAGGGAGTCTTCCTCTCCGCGTTAGCGAATAGGGTTCCGCATTAACAGAGGTGTGAATCCCTTCCCTCCGCGTTCGTGGGCCCAGGCCGCGTTCGCGGAGTAGTGTTAGTTTACCCTCTACGTTTGCGGGGTCTTGGCCACGTTCACGGAGTTCAGCGGCCGGTAGTGCTTATTAAAGTGAGGTCAAGGCTCGTTTGGAGGAATGATTAGAAATTCATATCTCCCTAATCTTTTGTTGGTTTTCGGTGATTCAAAGTCCCGAATGCTCGGAGTTGCATTGGTTGTGTGAGTCTTGGCTCGGAGAGTGGTGGGTGTTCCTCAATTTTTGTGAATCCGAGGCATAAGTTGCTATCCTAGGCCTATTTTGTAAAGTTTTGCATTTCTTGTTGTTGGCTGTTTGTAGTTGATCCGAGCCCCGATGGGTGTTTCATTTTGGAATACAAGTTCGGGGGAGGATTTGGGACCTCCTCACGGAGTCAATTTCAAAAAATCCAGAGCGGGGCCTACATTTCTCGATTTTGCCTCCAAAATTAGTCTATCTCCAATTTTGATGATTTTAGTGTCTAAACGACCGTATTGACGCTGTGACTCTATTTTTGATAGCGTGGCGGCAGTCTGAGGCCGTTCAAAAGGGAAAAGCACTGTCAGAGTGACTTGGAGCGCGTGTGATTGGCCTTCTGATATATTATGGCTTCCTTTCTGGTAGATTATGGCTTCCCTTCTTCCGAGATTGAGCTTGAATGCGTAATTACTTGTCGACTTGTGTGAATCTGGGTTGGGTAGCTACTATTTCTCTTCTTCTTCTCTGATTTCTTCATTTAGAGTTGATTTTGGACTGTCCGGGGCTTGTATCGCGCTGAGTATGGGTTGATGGCTTGGGGTGTTGATGTATTACTGTGGTTATATGTTGGGTGGTTATCTATTGTTGCGTGCGTGGGTTCGGGTTATTTTCTTGTGTTTTGTTGATTGTGGTGATTTTTGATATTAGAATAGGTTAGGATAGTGTTGCCTTAGTTCTATGCACCTGGTTGACTTTAGTATGTATCTGACGTTGGTTAGGATGGACTAGATCCTTGTAGACTGGTATAGCAGACTGCTGTCTGATAGTATGGGCCTTAGCTTAGGTGAGCTCGTGGCTTTTCTGATCTTCTATCCTCTCTTTTTCTATCTCTGCGATTCTAAAGTGCTACCAAAAGGTTTTGCTATTTGGCCGATTGAAGGTTGGGTTATGCTAATCTGGAAGCCTTCTGTGAATATCCTTGTGAGGGCAGCGTCCCGTGGTGTCTAGCCTTGTAGTGAGTAGGTTGGTAATGGCTTTATTAGGTTTGAGGCAGCTAACTCTAGTCAGAGGTTGACGTTACACGGTTAGAATCCGTTCTTCCCATCTTGAGACTGTTGAGCGAGGATTGCTAGCTCTAGTCCGATGCTGACGTTACACGGTTAGAGTCCATTATTTCTAGTTCGAGACTATTGTATAGGGTGTTATCTCCGGTTCGAGGCTGACGCTACACAGTTAGAGTTTGTTATTTTTAGCCTGAGACTGATGGTTTGGGTTTGAGGCCCAGTTTCTATCTTTGCTGGGTTCGAGGCCCAGTTTCTATATTTATTGGGTTCAAGGCCCAGGTTCTAACTTGTTGGGTTCGAGACCCATGGGTGTTAAGGCTTTGGAGTTGGGGTCCCTTTTTTCCATAGTTGTAGTTTGTCTATGTACTCGTTGGGCTTATGGGGTCCGTTCGAGTTCTTATTTGTTCGTGCTTGATTGTGCCTAGCGGGTCTTATGGGGGGTCCATCAGGGTTTAGTTATGATATTCCTAGTTTTACTTTCCGTTTATTCTATTTCTGCTCTATTCACCTCTGTTGTGTTTGATTATATATTTTCTGCCTGTTTTTACCTTTCTTGCTCAGTCGGCTTATGATGCCTACTGGGTATCTGCTGTTTTGGTATTCATGCTACACTCTGAATCTGTTTTCGTGATGCATGTCCGAGCACCAGTTATCAGCATTGAGTTCGAGCGTGCAACTATTTATTCAGGAGACTAGGGTGAGCACATGGCGTTCTGGGATTACCTGTCTCCTTCTGTAGGTATATTTTGACTTGTCTTTTTCTTCCAAGACAGTTTGTTTCTGTGGTCCACTTTTGGGACTTGTACTCTTGTTAGTAGTTCTCTTGTGACGTCCAAGTTTTGGGAGGTGTCTTGTACATATTTAATTTTGTTTTGTTTCCGCCTTCTCTTGTGTTTACTCATTTTGTGTTTTCGCTTAGCTGAGGTTGGTTTCCACCCTCAGTCCCATTATTATTAAGTTCTGTGATAGGGTTTTGGCTGGCCTACTCGTGGGGTGGTAGGCGCCATCATGACTCGAGAGATAGGGTCGTGACAAGTTGGTATCAGAGCCCCAGGTTCATTGGTCTCACTTTTACAGAGCTAACATCTAGTAAAGTCCTGCGGATCGGCGCAGAGACGTATGTGAGTTTTCTTCGGGAGGCTACATGGTGTCCGTAGGAGGTTTTGTTGTTTTGATTCCTGTTCGTGGGTCGTCGTCTAATTTTTTCATGAAATCTCATTTGTTTCACTCTGTTGCAGGATGGCTAGCATGCGCAATGGAGGTCGACCCCGAGGATGAGGTGGTGCTGTGGCACCAGGCCACGAGAGAGCAAGGACTCTAGAGCTGGAGGCAGAGCCTCGTAGAGAGCAGATTCCTCCTCAGCTCGTGGGGCAGGGACCAGCCCAGCTACCGCCCGCACCAGCTGCCACCCCTGATCTTCAGGGCATGCTTGCCTAGATCCTAGCTGCTATCGAGGGTATGTATCAGCAGCAACCAACCCCAGTACCAGTGCCATAGTGTCTCTCAGGCTATCACCGCCGAGGTTTTCTGGGGCTGTAGGGGAGGACGCCCATGAGTTTATTACTACTTGCCGGGAGTGACTACAGACTTTGGGCCTAGTGGAGTCGAGGGGAGCCGACTTCACTGCTTATCAGCTAGGTGGACTGGCCATACAATGGTGGCGTTCCTTCGTCGAGACCAGGCCAGCTGGGTCACCACTAGTATCGTGGAAGGAGTTTTCATAGGTTTTCCTGGCCAGATTTATCCCACGGAGCATCAGGGATCAGCTTCGTGATGAGTTCTCGAGATTGGAGTAGGGCTCCATGACAGTATCCGAGTATGACGCTAGATTTCTTGATTTGTCCCATCACGCCACCATGATTCTTCCTACACAGGAGGAGCGGGTCCGATGTTTTGTTGGCCTGAGTGCCGGGGCTTTCGGTATGATTTCGGGGCTAGTTAGCTCTTTAACCTTCAAAATTTGGCTTAAAGTTGACTTTGGTCAACATTCTTGGTAAATGCACTCGAATGAGAATTTCGTCAGTGCGGTTAGTTCATAAATGCCAAATTTGGTCTAGAATGATCCTTCGAGGACTTCCGAAAGCTTTCTGAGGCCTCCGGTAGAATTTGGCTAAAATGGCCCATTGGGTGTGGGGCCCACTTTTTATCGAAATGACCTCGTATGGAAATTTTAACTGCGCCATTGAGTTCGGAATGTCAAATTTGATTAGGTAGCGTATCTCGTTTGCATGCACGGGGTTCTGAATGAATTTCGGGCACCCCGTCGGAGTTTTGGAATTGTCCAAAACTTAGCTGGTGCAGCTGATATCTACTGACACCTCTTCTCTCCACATCTGCGGAGGTGTAAGTGTGTCTACTACGCATTCGCGGGCCAGAGGCCGCGTTCGCGGATGTCTGAGGTATCCTTCTTCGCATTCGCGGAGGTCTAGGAGGCCTAGGGAGTCTGCCTCTCCGCGTTCGCTGATAGGGTTCCGCATTCGTGAAAGTGTGACTCCCTTCTCTCCGCATTCACGGAGTAGTGTTTGTTTTCCCTTCACGTTTGCGGAGTTCAGCGGCTGGTAGTGCTTATAAAAGTGAGGTCGAGGCTCATTTGGAGGAATGTTTAGAAATTCATATCTCCCTCATCTTTTGTCAGTTTTTTGTGATTCAAAGTCCCCGGTGCTCGGATTTGCATTGGTTGTGTAGGCCTTGGCTCAAAGAGTGGTGGGTGTTCCTCGATTTCCATGAATTTGAGGCGTAAGTTGCTATCCTAGGCCTATTTTGTAAAGTTTAGCATTTCTTGTTGTTGGTTGTTTAGAGCTGATCCGAGCCCCGATGGATGTTCCATTTTCGAATACAAGTTTGGGTAAGGATTTGGGACCTTTTCAAGGAGTCAATTCCGGAGCGGGTCTCACATTTCCTGATTTTGACTCCAAAATTGGCAGGTCTCCATTTTTAATGATTTTAGTGTATAAACGACCGTATTGAAGTTATGACTCTATTTTTAACAGCGTGGCAGCAGTCGAAGATTGTTCAAAAGGGAAAAGTTACGGCAGAGTGACTTGGAGCGTGCGTGATTGGCCTTCTGGTAGGTTACAGATTCCCTTCTTCCTAGATTGAGCTTGAATGCATAATTACTTGTCGACTTGTGAGAATCTGGGTTGGGTAGCTAGTATTTCTCTTCTTCTTCTCCAATTTCTTCATTTAGAGTTAATTTTGGACTGTTCGGGGCTTGTATCATGCTTAGTATAGGTTGATGGCTTGGGCTGTTGATAATTTGTCATGGGTTATCTGTTGGGTGGTTATCTGTTGTTGCATGCATGGGTTCGGGTTATTTTCTTGTATTTTGTTGATTGCAATGATTTTTGACCTTAGAATAGGTTAGGATAGTGTTGCCTTTGTCCCATGCATCTGGTTGACTTGAGTATGTATCCGACGTCGGTTCGGATGGACTAGATTCTTGTAGACTGATATAGCAGACTTGTGTCTGATAGTATGGGCCATAGTTTTGGCGAGCTTGTGGCTTTTCTAATCTTCTATCCTTTCTCTTTCAATCTCGGCGGTTTGGAAGTGCTGCCGGAAGGTTTTGCTATTAGGCCGATTGAAGGTTGGGTTGTGCTAGGCTGGAAGCCTTCTGTGAATATGCTTGTGGGGGCGGTGTCCCGTGGTGTCTAGCCTTGTAGTGAGTTGGTTGGTGGTGGCTTTATTAGGTTCGAGGGAGCTAGCTCCAGTCCGAAGCTGACGTTACACGGTTAGAGTATTTTATTTCCAGCTCGAGACTGTTAAGTAGGGTGTTATCTCCGGTCTGAGGCTGACATTACATGGTTAGAATCCATTATTTCCAGCCTGAGACTGATAGTTTGGGTTCGTGGCCCAGTTTCTATCTTTGTTGGGTTCGAGGCTCATATGGCTTGGGTTCGAGCCCCAGTTTCTATCTTTTTTGGGTTCGAGGCCCATATGGTTTTGGTTTGAGGCCCATGGGTGTTAAGGTTTTAGAGTTGGGGTCCCTTGTTTCCGTAGTTGTAGTTTTTCTATGTACTCGTCGGGCTTATGGGGGTCCGTTCGGGTTCTTGTTTGTCCGTGCTTAAGTGTGCCTAGCGGGTCTTATGGCGGTCCAACTGGGTTTAGTTATGATATTCTTAGTTTTACTTTCCGTTTATTCTATTCCTGTTTTGTTTACCTCTGTTGTGTTTGATTCTATCTTGTCTGCATATTTTTACCTTTTTTGCTTAGTCGGCCTATGATGCCTACTGGGTACCTGTTGTTTTGGTAGTCATGCTACACTCTGCATCTGTTTTCGTGATGCAGGTCCGAGCACCAGTTATCAGTGTTGAGTTCGAGCCTCCATTTGTCTATTCAGGAGACGAGGGTGAGCACATGGCGTTCTGGGATTACCTGTCTCCTTCTGTAGTTATATTTTGACTTGTCTTTTGCTTTCGAGACAGTTTTTTTTGCGGTCCACTTTTGGGACTTGTACTCTTGTTAGTAGTTCTGTACTTGTGACTTCCAGGTTCTGGGAGGTGTCTTGTATATATATAGTTTTGTTTCGTTTTCGCCTTCTCTTGTGTGTTCTCATTTTATGTTTCCGCTTAGTTGAGGTTAGTTTCCACCCTCAGCCCCATTACTGTTATGTTCCGGGATAGGGTTTTGGATGGCCTACTTGTGGGTGGGGTGGTAGGTTCCATCATGACTCAACAGATCGGGTCGTGACAGAGCCGATGGACAATGATTTCGGCTAGTGATATTTTGTTGATAGTTCCGACAAGTGCTACTATATAAAGCCGATGAGAAATGATTCTTGCTAGTTATTTTGTGCCGATGGGAAATGGCTCCAGCAAGTGTGTGATTTTTTTTATTTGATGAACTTGATACTTGAGATTCATGCATTTGATACTTGTAATTTATCTACTTGATACTTGAGATTGATCTACTTGATACTTGTGATTGACATACTTGATACTTGTTGGTTGTTGAATTATGACTATTGGACTGTGATTGTTAAGCCTTGTGAATTGTGTATTATAAAATTGTTAGATTGGGCTGATTTCTATATAGGTTGTAGTTTGAGGAGGTTCGGTTTGGATGAAAGGAGTACTCGTATTCTAGCTAGTTTTTCTTTGTTTAGTAGGTTGCTTGCTGAGTACCATGTTGTTTGGTACTTAGTCCTTACTTCTACACTTGTGTAGGTTTCATGCCCGGATCCGTGTTATTGCTCTTCTTCTATTTCCCAGGCTTTCGAAGGGCTTTGAGATATAGCTTCTTGTCATCTAGGCATGCCCTCTTGTTTCTTATTTTATGCTTTTGTTCTATTTGAGAAACAAAGACATTGAGACTTATAATTATCTTTCAATTCCATACCTTATACATTAGTGGTTTGTACATGTGACAACCAGGTTTCGGGGTTATATTAGAATGACTAATTTTCCACTCTTATGCTATTCTTGTTTTACTTTCCGCTTTTCTTTTATGTTGTTGGGTTTGAGGCTGACTTGTCTTGGTGGGAATAGACCAGTGCCATCATGTCTATTTTTGGGTCGTGATACTCTTGTACCGGTGACACCAGATTTGGGGCTTTGACTTCTATATACATCGGTCTCTTTTGGCCCTTGTTGTATATTTTATATCGTTTGTTATATAACTATGTTGGGGGCCCATTCTTATAATGTTGTTTCTTTTGCGTCGGTTATTTCAAGTTTCACTTTTCGTGTTATTTTTTGGTTTTCACTTGCTGACAGGGGGTTTATGATAGGCTCCTTCATGATTCGATTTTGAATCGTGATAATTTAATGTTAATTCATTACTCATATTTTTACTAAGTTCTTTTAAAGGAACACTGAGCTGCTTTCCGAGGAAAATACTTTAAGGACATTGGACATTCCTTTAAATTATATATATATATATAATCTTAGGTCGCCTTTAATATTAATGCTTGTATATTTATTCTTTGTGAATATTTTATGTTTATTATAGTTGTAAAATTAATTTTTATATCCTAGTCTGTTGAAAAAAAATCAACTGAGACCCACCATTGTGGATTCTAGAGGGTTCTAATACCTTCTCCTTGGAATAACCTGAACCCTAACCTATAATATAATTGATTTTGTAGAAAAAATTTGTTTAATAACTAAAAGGTTTCCTAATTTTTCTAAAATTAGGTGGTAACTCTAATTTCAAAATTTATTAAAATCATTAATTATTTTTTTGTCCCACAAAATAGACATGACAATGGGTAGGATTGAATATAACTTATAAAATTTAGGATTTCTGGATATCCAAAAATCCATAGGACCTGATTTGTTATACAATTTGAAATTCATAAATTTAAAACTAAAATTCAAAGTCCAATTCATAATCGAAAAATTCAAAAAAAAAAATTCAACAAATTGAATTTAGATTTTGGATTTTGGTTTGCCCAAACTATGCTCACCCCACTATATAGGATTGGAGAAAACTTTCTCCGATCCATTTTTTCAACTTTTCGCATGGCTACCTAGAGCTATGTAAGAAATCTACCATTAAAAATCATGTTTTTTTAAAACTTAGCTTCAATGGTAAATTATTCAGCTAGATAAAATATGGAAGATATATCAAGAATGATCTTGCATTTTGTGTGGACAACATTCCAACGAAATACTCTGACGTTTCAATTTATTTGTCCTATTTTGATTAGGAATAGAGTTTCAAAAGTAAAAACAAACTTTAGAAACTTGTAGTGTTAAATTTAAAATATGTTAAATATACCAAAATATCCTTTAATCTTATGGACTTAAATAGGTTATGTGGAAAGCTGGTATTAAAGAGCTGCTTAAAAGAAAAGAAGTATTCTTTTTTAAACTAACTAAAATGAAAAGTAAAACAACAAAATTAAAATGGAGGGATTAACAATTTTTAAGGACTAGGCAGTTTGTAGTTATGAATATTCATTTCAAATATCTGAAATCAATATTATGATAAGTAATTAATTAACGGGGCAAACAACAAATGTTGGTCATAAAAAGATGCTATTATTTTCATGTTGTTAACTAAGCTATATATTTGAAGGAGTTTATTTTGTGTAACTGTGATTTGTTTGGAGTGGATGTAATTGTGAAATATTAGAAATATTTTAAACAGTTTGAATCTCAATTTCATAATAATTAAGTGAAGATTTGAATTGAAGATTTCAAGTAGTAAATGAACATGGAAGAAGATGAGATATGTATTCTACATTTCAACTATGTGTATTTCGTGCATACATTTTGCCACCACAACTATACAAAATGGACCACATTCTTCAATATTCAGGGGTAAAAATGATACACGAATTTCAACTATACAAATCACACACTCTATACAATGTCTGCATATATCTCACTAAATTTGTAAATCTTCTCTTGTTAGAAAAATCTTACTCACTTCTAAGAAATGGGTTTTAAAGGTAAGTTAATCTCTCAAATAGAGATGAGGTGTGCTGGAGATTTGCTTCATGAGCACTTCAAATCAAATCCACACCGAACATCCACCATGTCTCCTGATAGGGTAACCAACTTCACATTTCATGAAGGTCAATTGGGAAAAACTAACTCTGTTATTAGCTAGAAATATATCCTTTGTAAGCCTCTTATATCATTTAATTTTTCCATTGGCTTTGGTAGAAGTTACTAGTTCTTTCCCTTTATTTATTTTGTTCTTCTATAATGTATCCTACATATTTCCATGCAAATAAGGCGCACAAGCAAAAGAAATAGGGAAAGGATATTATGAAAAGTTAGCTTTACAAGTATTCTGAAAGTTCACTTTGTTTCACATCATTTTATATAAAGGTTGGGAGATCAAAAGTCAGAATACCTAATTTTCAATAGATGAAAGAGTATAGCGAGCCAAGTATAATTAATAATTCAAAAGTACTTTAAAAGAGATCAAGAGATCATAATCAAATTAAAAAAATTCATTCCTCAAATAGTTAGTCATATTAAAAGGACTGGGGAAATAACAATATTTATTTAGAGTAAAAACCTTAAATTAAAATGCCAAAGAACATAGAGCATTTTAGATTATATCGCTATTTTAAAATAAAATTATATCTCACTGGCTATTCTATTACATTAACTTAAGTGAGTCTCTCTCTCACTCTCTAGCTATATATATATATATATTGATATTGTTTCATAATCATGTATGAACTTAAATTTTAATATGTTCAGGAGGGAAAGAGTGGCATGACAAACATGTCCTACAAATAGACGATGCAGATAAATCAATCACTTTCAATTTTATTGAAGGATATATGAATGAATTGTACAACTCAATGATAGTTACATTGACCGCAAAGGAAAACTGGATTAATTGTACTTATTGTGTACGAGAAATTGAATGAAGATATTCCGGAGCCCCTTGATTTAATGGAGTCTCTTATTGGTCTCATCAAGGACCTTGCGACTCACCATGTCGGAAAATAGATCTTAGTCCCCTTTCCCACTAACAAGATGAAGTATTTTCACTAACCTAAATCCTTACGAATAAATAAGACTATTTGTGTGATATATGTTTCACAAGTATGATGTAGTATTATGTCTATAATTAATCTTTTTATGAATAAATAAAACTATTTGGTGTGATATATGTTTCATGAATTGTGTATGTAAGTGTGTTCATTGTTAATAATATATATTTAATGTTTTTACGTTAAGTGTAATCCCCATTATCATTATATGTCATGCTCTAAATTATTCATAATTAATCTTTTAAAATAATCAAAAACCTAAAATTTTATATGAAAAAAGTATGAAACTAGAAAAATATCTCAACCATATCTACTGATTGTCACTATACTTTAAATTAATTATATAATATCGGACTCGGCTCACCTCCAGTAAAAGAAGTATCCAGTTTATCTCATAATGATCTAAAGGTCAATAATTATTTGATCAAAATAGCCTCTTAAATCATGGTTAAGATAATTGAACCTTTTTGGCTTACTATCAATTTCTCAAGATATAAAAGGAAACCGAGAATGCCATTGAAAATTTTCTACTAATTCCACAGATCCGGAAAAACATGTTGAGTGAGCGGAAATTTTCTTTTGCTGGGACAATGATTTTCTTACCATGGATGATATTTGTTCAGGAGAGAAATGGTGCGGGACTCACCGTGTTTGAAACTTTTAACGTGAAAAAGTGTCTATAATGTGTTTGATAATGTCACGACTCAAAAACTCAGGACATGATGTCACCTACTACATCCCACCAATAGGTAAGCCCAAACCATAGCCCTGAACTAGCAACAACTGGCTATTGCACAGAAGAAGAACATGTGGAAGACAAACAACAATTACCAAAATAAATGAAAGAGAGAAGATCAAATACTGTAATGACCCTTCGTGTCATTTCCTCCTCTCTTTTTTTTTATCTTTTATGCATTTAGAGCTTTCATGTAGTGACTCTAAGTTATTTATGGCTTGCTGTGATAGACAGTTTGATTGTCGAGTCATTCATCTTAGTTTTGTGTAAGTTTTCATTTTTTGGAGATTCTAGATTTTCTATGGTTAATTTCAATCAAAAATCCAAAAAGACGGCCTTAGATTGCAATTATGATGGTTCCATTAGCTTTGGAATGTCGAGTTTAGTCTAGAGTGACCGTTCGTGCAGATCCCGAGGCTTTCGGGCTCATTCCAAGCCCCCATGTGGAATTTGGTTTAAAATAGAGCTTGAGTGTGGGACTCACTTTTTTTTAGACAACCTCGGATTCAAGTTTTGATGGTTCCATTGAGTCCAGAATATTGAATTTAATGGGGTTGCATATTACATTTGCACGCATGGGGTTTCGAACGAATCTCAAGCACCCCTTAGAGTGTTTTTCAACTCTAAAGTTCAGCTGATGCATCTTGATTTGGTCTTCATGCTTGCAAACTTGGTCCCCCCCTACCCCGTTCGCGGAGAAGAGTGATGTTTTCCCTCCATATTCGTAGACCTAGTCCCCGCCTTCGTGGAGAAGGGTGATGTTTTCCCTCCATATTTGTAGATCTGGTCCTCGCGTTCGCGAAGAACAGTGAGCCTTTCCCTCTTTGTTCACGGACCTGGTCCCTGTGTTCGCGGAGAATTACACTTGGCTGTTATATTTCCTTTCAGCGATTTTCAGCCTCATTTTCCAAATTTCAAAACTTGAGATCTCGAGTTCTAGAGCTCCGATTTGGATGTTTCAAGTTGTGTTTTGCCCGGTATTGGTGTGGCTACGTATTGGAGTGATCAGGGAAGCACGGGGGATGCTAGTCTAAGGTAATTTCTGCCCCAAAGGGGCTTCCCAAGTTCTTTATTGGTGATTTAATGGTGTTTTTCGTGCATGGGCTGTTTTTGCTGGGTTCCGAGCTTGAATTGTGCCCAATTTTAGGGCACAAGTTCCTTAAGTTAAATTGGACCTTTTGATGGAGTCAATTTTGGGATTCCTAACGCGGGTCTCACATTCTCGTTTTGACACGATTTTTGGGTTCGTCTCTAATTATTGCAATTTTAGTGTCTAAACTTCTACAATAACATTGTGATCAATAATTTGTTAGTGTAGTGGTGTTCGAAGGTGTTTCAGCAGTGGGTAGCTCTTGTGCAGTGGATTCAGAGCGCGCGTGCTCAGCTTTGAGGTAGGTTACAGTCTATTTTCTTGATTGGGCTTTATTAGATAATATTTAGGATGAATTGCATGTGATCGGCTTCGAGGTATGGTACGGTATTTTTTGTTGATTGGGCTTTATTAGATAATATTTAGTATGAATTGCTTCTTGATTCTTGTTAGAGCATTGGGCTTACTGTGGGTGATCGAATCCTTAGTTTAGACTTTTAGCCTTGCTTGTAGTATGTCTTAGCGTGATTATCCTTGTTACGATTGATACATATGGCCTTAGGCTAGGATTGACCCTTAGATGCCTTAAAATGAGTTTTATCGCCCTTGTAGTTGTGAGTTGCTCCCTGTAAGGCTTGTATTGGATTGCTTATCTTATGTTAGTGGTTGAGACCTTAGTGGCTAGTTGTAGCCGTAGGTTGGCATTATTAGTACTCGATTGTAGATTGGAGCGGTTTGATTGGGGTAAGGCATCATGCCTTGAGTTAGTTCTCTCCCTTTGTTGATTTGAAAGCTCTTCTTGACTCCTTCGCTTGTTGATTAGTGGTAGGCTTTTGTTTATATATTGAGATATGGTTATATTATTGGGCCCAACGCCGTGGTTGAGGACTAGTTGGATTCTAGGTTAGTTCTCTGTAACTTGGCAGCTTGGTAGGGTTGATATTATATCTCTAATTTTAGTATGCCTTGTTTAGATGCTGGTGAAGGAATGCATTGCATTGGTTGCTCATTTTCACGTATTAGTGGTACAATCCCGGTTCATGCATTGATCATCCTTACTACTTTGAGAAAGACTAGTTTTCACTTGGTTTCTAATACAAACTGGTTTTAACGGGAGTCCTAAGCTTTTTACTTGACTAGTTGGCGCTTCGACGCCCTTTCTGCATGGTTTTGGCTACTCATACCTCTGGTACAACGATAGAGATGACTTGTTATAAGACCTGATTCAAGCCTAGGATTTGTATACATGCTTCTCACGTCCCTGATGAGTCCCTCTAGCCCTGTATTTCATTATACAGGATGAGTGAGCTGCATGGGTCCTACCTTGCCTGATAAGGGCATGGGGTAGTGATACATCCAAACTTACACTTCACATAAGAAGTATACAATAGTCGAAGTCAATAATAGAACCCAACAAGAGTTGAGGTCGATCCCACAGGGAATGCAGAATAAATAAGTCTACTAGTTTTTATCTTCAGTTGTGGTTGATATTTCCAGGAATAAAAATTGTGTGTCACGACCCAAAGTATATCCTAGGTGTAACATGGCGTATAGGACCCTGAGAGACCCTACACAAGCCACTTAGTATACATCATACAAGATAATAGAATTAAAGAATTCAAGAGAAAGCATTTCAAACATTAAAGGAGTTTAAACAAGCGGAAGTCTACATACGTCTCAAAAGCCATTTAATACATCATAAGGAAAGTGATAAGGACGTAACCCATATATCACAAGTTTGAAATAGAAATGACATAAAGAAATAAAAGAAGTCTCGGTCCTCAGAACATGAGGACTCACCAACCTTCAAAGTCTATAGAACCAACTAGCCATGAATATGGAAGGTAGGAGCATCGGACCCTACATTCATGAGATAATGTAGGCACAAGTATGCGTTAGTACATGGAATGTACTAAATATGAGGTAATATGCATAAATATAGGCATGATAGTATGAATGACTTAAAATAAAAAGGCATGATCATATTGAAACCATTTGAGAGCCTTAAGGAAGAAATAACATGAAAATCATGAAAACACGGTCAAGTACATTAACATAAGGGACATAAGAAAAGCTTTGAAGAAAACATAATAATTTTGTGGGATATTAGCATAACCGACAATAACACCATGAGAGCTATATCATGGAATACGTTATATCCCTCATACCGAAAGAAGGGGAAACTACTTGCCAAGGTAGAATACATATCATTATTTGCTAAAGTGGATCCACTAGCTAGGTCATTTAAGATAATCCTACGGGGGCACGTAGTTTGGGAATAGAGGTTGCTACTAGAGATTGCCCTATTTGAGCCTCCACCTTAAAGCCCTTTCGGTGCTAAGTTTAAATCCCAACAGAGTAGATAAAAGTCAAATATCAATTTAATATAGGAAAAGGCAATGATCAATACCAATCCACACATTTCAAGATCAAAAGATAGAATAGCTCCTTAACATAATTGAACATGGATGAGAAAAGTTTTCACCAATGTGAATTCTTTTGTGAGAAATACCTTTCACAATCATGATCATCAGAATAAGCGAGAAATACTTACACAATAGCATTGATACTTTCTTTTCAAAGCATCACTTATTCATTTACAATAGCTTCATGAAAACATGCATATCTTCATAAGTTCATAATTCATAATTCATGGGTTCATCATAGGATCATAGTTAGAAAACATAATTTAGGCATGGGTCAATGCAATTTCAACTAAATATCATGGATTAACATCAAATTATGCATTAGAATACTCAATTAATCATAATCAATCATAATTGGAAGAAACCCACATTCATTGAATTGAACCCTAATTTGATCAATTGGTAATTGAATTGGGAAGTTGAAATCTTTAGGCACCCCATGGAGGAAAGGACTCCACGAGTGAATACAAACATACCTTGATCCTTTAAGCTCAAGAAAATGGAGAATTTGGAGACTTGAGTAGAACCCTAGCTTTTCTTCTTCTTCCTTAGACTTGAGAGAATTTGGGAGGATGAATTTGGTCAAGTTTAGGGAATTTAGGAGAATGAGTTGTGAATGGGTAATTTGGGGATTTAAAACCTTAATATAGGGAGTAGGGTAGAAGGTAAAATGACATAGTATTGGGTTAAAATAATTAAGAAAAGACCCAAAGGCCCCTTAAAATAACTAACGGGCTCGACCTACAGTCTGTAGGTCCTTCTACGGACCGTACCAGTCAACTTTAGAAAGATTAAGAAATATGTTTACTTGGTCAACTTTTGATGGACGCCGTCTATGGTTTGCAGGTCCATTTACGGACCATGGATACCAACCGTATAACCTTTTTTTAGGCCTTAAAATTTCACTAAGTCTGGGAGTGACCTACGAGACCTACCTACGACTCGTTCATAAGGTGGCAGGCTGTCCTGGTGAACCGTACAAAGGATCCTAGGACTTGTTTTGAAGAATTTATTTTTCCCCTTCCTACGGTTGTCATCTACGGCCCATAGGGGCTTCTACAATCTGTAGGTGGGAACCGTAGACACAACCTGCAATCCAAAACTTTTTTCCTTTATTTTCCAAATTCCGAGGTGTTACATTGTGTAAAGTAAATATTAGGTCTGTTTTAATATTCAAGTAACCAATTGTAACTAGAATTTAATAGAAACAGTAACACACGACATTTTCAAGGTTTTAATTATCAATTAGAAGAGACCAGGATTGTGTTCCCCATGACGATCGGAATACAACTCAGATTTTACACAAATAACAGTCATTCGATGCAAGGCATATATTATTCGCAAGGAAAGAACACCTAAATGCTTGTCCGCCCTATTAGGTGAATATCACTCATTGTCTCTCGGTTTTAGAGTATTTGTGTTATTAATTCTTGCTTTCTCGTTTAGAAAACTATCCCCTCTTGGGCTCAAATGTTCAAAATGATTTTATAGATTGTGGAGTTCATTCGTTTCTAGATTTTCCTATTCATATCCTTCTCTCTCGAGCAAGTGATGAATAAAGGCAGGTTCTAATGCGTACACTTGTTAGAAACCAATCAATACAAAAATAGAAACAAAGCATGCAAGGCATCAACTAACCATCATTTGTAGTTGATCCTAACGTTGTTACCTAGTCATGGTTCCCACAACCCTAGTTGTGGTACTTAGCTGCTCATATTCTCAAAAAAACAATAGTGAAACATTGATTGAAATTCAGAATTGAAAACCTAAAATGATGAAACTCACGCAGTTTCGATTAAGAACTGAAAACCAAGATCAAACGTTGATCAATTATCCAAAATATTAGAAAAAACAAAATAGGTATCACCTTCGCTGATAAAAACTTGTCTCCAAAAATGTCAATAACAAAATAAAACCCTAAGTAACTATTTATAGTCATAAAGATGAACCCTAGTCGAAGTAGTAGAGTGCTCCAGTCGATGTCATTCACGGGGGAGTACACGGTCCGTTAAAGCCTTCATAGTCCATATAAGCCATTCATGATCCTTCACTTAGAAAAACTTCTTCAACTTCTGCCTCAGCTGCCCATGGCCTCAATACGGGTCGTATAAGTCTCCACGGCTCGTATGAAGTCTCGTTCAATTTACACTTTAGGTTTGGTCTTTAACTTGATTTTCTCCCGGAGCTTCATGACTCTGTTACACCTCGAATTCAAAAGGAAGGAAATTTTTTATTTTTAGGTCTGGTGCCAGTACCAACGGAAGCTATCTACAAACCGTAGGTCGACTTACGAGCCGTAGGTGGGAACCGTAGGTGGCAAGGTGAACTATTTGAAAATGTCAAGTTTCAGGATCCTTCTACGACTCAGTAGGATGGTCCGCTATTGTTTCTATGGACCATAGGAAGGTCTTGTAGGTCCCTCCACACTTGGTGAAAATTTTGAGGGTTCAAGGTTGGACTGACGATTTGTATGTACGGTCCGTCAATGGACCTACGGACCGTACATAGGTTTCCGTCGTTTGAAGGTCCAAAGAAGTGGTTTCTGAACCTTTCTACGGTTGGACATGACGGTCCGTAGTTGGACCTACGGACCGTAGGTCGAGATCTGGCAGTTAATTTTAAGGGCTTTTTGGTCTTTTCCTAATTGACCTATTCCTAATCTAAGTCGGTTAAGCCCTAATCCTAGCCCCTATATAAGTCACCTAAGTCTAATTTTACCTCTTTCTAATCACTTTTCAAAGTTCTCCAAATTCCTCCAAGTTTCCCCAAATATTTCTCTCTCTAGAAGATTGAAGAAGAAGGTTCTAGGATTTCCATTCAAATCCTCAAGTGAAGCATTGATTTCAAACTTTTGGACATCAAGGTATAATAGCTTTCACCTATGGAGTCCTTTCCTCCATATGGTTCCTAAATTCTCCCATTTTGTGAAGTTAGATTCTTCAATTGAAATTAGGGTTTTTCTCCTATCTTATGGGTTCTTTCAAATTATGATCTAATGGATTGAATTGAGTCTTTTTATGCATGAATTGAGTTAATTGAATGCTTTTAAGGTGAAATTGTATGAGCCCATGCATGATCTATGATTTGTTAGCTATGAGTCTATGATGAAGTTTATGAATGACTAAAAGATGAATTTTATGAAGTTATGCATATTCAAACTATGAAATTATGATGATCTAAGATTTTCTTTTAGAGTGAAGCATGAATGTTGATGATGTTAAATTGTGAAAGGATTTTTCTCACATAAAGGATTCGTAAGGGTTGAAAGGTTTTCTCAACTAAACTTGAATCAAAGGTTAAGGAGCTATTCTAATGAAATCTAATTTGGGTTGGCTATTTGATGTGCCATCCATAATGAGGGACAAGAGGCGGTTACCCATGTTTCCTAATGATGAGACAAGAGGTGATTACCCATGTCTATTAATGATAAGATAAGCTATGAATTATGACTATTCTATGGGATTTATGATTAGCACCGAGTGGATAAGTGGCGATTATCCATGTCCCATAAACTATGTGCCACCATAGGTTGTCTTGATAGACATTAGCTAGTGGATCCACTTAAGATAGAAGTTATTGTTCTTACCTTATCAAGTAAGGACACCTATTTTAGGTGTGGGGTAGACACCGGATTCCATTTTATAGCTTACATGGTCTATGTCGGTTAAGGCTAACTTACCACATAATAAACAAATGTTACTTTCTAAAGGCTTATTAAGCATATGTTGTTTTAAGATGATTTCCTTGCAATTACTATGACTCTTTACTTCATGTTTTCTATCATGTCATCCTATGATTTAAACTTGGTCATTGTATCTTATGTATAACCCCTTTTTAGCATGATTTTGTAACTTTGTGCATAGTTATCATACTTGATACATTCTTGTACTAACACATACTCTTGCCTACATTTTCTTATATGTGTAGGATACGGCTTATCTCCATCTTCCCGTGGCTAGTTCGTTGTGATAGAGACTTTGAAGACTTGGTGTGTTCTCATACGTTCGAGGACATAGCCACATTTAACTTTCATGTCGTTTCCTTTTACGACTTGTATGGGTTATGTCCCACTTTCATCAATGGTGTATTAGATGGCTTTGAGACTATGTTTAGACTTCCACTACTTTGATATAAATTGTCTTTGAACTTCTTACTTACTATTATCTTGTATAGTGCATGCTAAGTGGCTTGTATGAGGCCTTCCGGGTTCTTGTACGACATGTCACGTGTAGGGGGTACTTTAAGTCGTGACAGACTCCTAGCCTTATTGTAAAGGACACCACGGGCCATTCAGGGTCTCGTTAAATTGCACTTGGATTTTTCCTCTTCCAGAACTTCTTCACGGTCAGATTCACATATCGTTCAAGGATTCAGAACTCGTATGGCCCTCCGTCAGCAGCTGCTACACTTTCATTTCAGCTTTTCTCTTTTGACTACTTTCAAAACCTCTTTTTCCTGCACATTTACACCAAAAGGCATCATGTCGACAAAGAAATGCTTGGTTACTTGCAATAATCCTTTATTTAGGGCATCGAATGTGCCATAAGTTCACGGCACATCAACACTCTCAACTTAGAACCATAGCTTGTCCTCAAGTGATGAAAAATACCAATAACCTATGCTCAAGTACACAGAGAATTATCAAAGACATGCAACATCTATTTTCACAAAAATCCAACCCACAATTATCTAGCTAACATGCAAGAATCTATAGATGACATCTCATTACACACAGTCGATCATGCTTGTGCAAGCAACAATCTTTCAGTCAACTTAATGACTAGAAAATGCAAACACAGTGCCCTCAATTTACAGAAGTCCCTCACACATTATTTAAACTAAGATTGGGACTGATATCTACACTAACTCTCCAAAAGAACTTCTGACAATGCAAGTACACAGACCTTAGGCTTGCCCTTATTTTTTATCCCTTAACTATCTAATAATCGAATAGGATCACTATAAGACTTTATTGGCTTGTAATATTGGCTCGGGCTAGGGAATAGAATATTTGGAAATATGAGTGACTAAATTACTTTGGTCCCCCAAAATTACTTTCTGGCACACAACTCTTGTTTAGGCATTTGGGTCCTTTTCTTTCTTCCTAGCATCTCCCTTTTTTAGTTTTGCGCATCCCGATGCCCACAATATTTTATTTTCTTCTTTTGCTTTTCTATATATATCCACCATTTACTTAAACCATTTATGTTCATGTGTTATGGTTTCGTGCCTTCGAAAAATCCAAGGATATGAAAGTGCACACTTTTCTCCTTTATTTTGTTCATGCCCACCCTTAACTTAGCCTTTTGGCCTGAGTTGTGGTATCGTGCCTTTGGAGAACCAAGGATACAACATCGAATGGGGGTGACAAAAAAATTCAGCTTTAAGGCTCAAACAGGGTTCAAAAGGTGCATGATTTCATTTGGTAGATATTTTAGGGTATTGTGGGCTATACAACAAAAATGGCCTATAATCCTTTCTTATCCAGTTATCTAACAATCTTGGCAAGACTAAGTAGGCAAGTTCTTGCTTGTACATATAGAGACAGACTTCAAACAAAAACTCACACAATCGTGGCACATTCTTCCACTCTCTAGCATTCAGTTAACAATATCATGTTCTAGATAGTAATGATCAATACGTAGGTACATGAAATGTCGTACAAAGAGTCTAAACAGTCAACTATCAAATCACAAGTTGCTTTTAACATACTATCACAAAAACTTTTTTTTGCTACACATACTTAGACAATTTTCACAGTACTACTATACACATAAAAAACAAATAAGCCAACCAACACACTACAACTAGCTAATGGCAGGGTGCCCATCCGCCCCCTCCGCTACAAAAATTGCTTTGCCCTTAAAGTACAAAATAAAGGGCTGTGAGGATGGGTCATACCTGTGATGCTTTAGGCGTCATTAGTCGGAGTGATGTTGGCACCAATCTCAGCTGGTGTCTTCTCTGGTGGAGGCTCTTTCTCTTGGTCACGGATCTCGGCAGTCCCACTAGGCATGGTGATAGAAATGTCACTACCGGAGGTTCCAGTCCTCAATTCATCAAGTCGCGACTGCTCTTGTGCTTCTTTTTCTCATGCAGCTTTCCTAGAGGCTTTTGCATATTTCTGAAGTCTTTTGGCCTCTTCTTGTTGAGACTCATAGGGAATGGTATAGTCACGATCTCTTTTCTTATCCTTCTTATTTTTCGACTATGGCCTAGAGAGATCACCGCAAATGTCACCCAATTTTCCCATTTCCAGGGGCATGCTAAATAGATTTATCTATGAGTCAGTTACCATGGTTAGAGGCACCTCTATCGGTTTGTTGGCTAGTTTGGCTATATCGGCTCGCATTGCATCTAATTGAGCACGTAGGGACTCGATATCAATAGCACTCAAGGTATCTATCCGGCCCATGTGGTATGCCTCTAGGCCATCAATACGGCCTCTCATCACAGCAATCTCCCTCCGGAACTCATCATGCAATCGATGTTCACAACTTGGACTTGACTTTGGACCACCTATTGTAATTTCAACTACCTGATCTAGTATTACTCTGGTCTGCTCCACCACTAGTTTTGCTAGAAATGCCATAGGAACCATGACAACTATACCTGTGGCCGAAGAGGTAGCTTCTACTGTAGGTCGAGCCCCCGGGTCTGCCTGAGGTGTCCCATATGTAGTATCTCCAGCTACTCTCTCAATTGGTCCCTATCAGCCGATAGATTTGACACAATAGCCAATGGTGCTGTCTGACCTGTACTTTATTTATTGCATGGATATTTGCAATCTACTTATATTTATTTCTAGAATACTTCTTTTATTTCTAGTATACTTCATTTAATTCATCCCACTCAATTTTGGAGGATAAATTTTCAAATATAACTTTTTAAAAAAATTTACAAGTAGAGGTAATTTTTGAAATTTAAAAATTTTAAATAATATGTTTTATTCAATATTAAGTTTTCTATTGGATAGAATACTTTCATCATATTCTTGTTCATTCATGTATTTCCGAGTATTGTTGTTTTTTTCATGACCCAATTGGTTGTGACTGGCACCCACATTAACCCTATAATGGGAGAACTATTGAAAAACAAAAGACTAAGCCAATATAAGACAATCTAATAAATAACTAATAATTAAATCCAACTGAGTTTTATAAATAAAGTCAAGCGTCAAATACTAAACTAAATCAATATCTAACAACTACCTCTGAGCTGAAAGCCATTGTATAGAACTTCTAACTAAAAAAACTCTATTAGAAAGTTCAATAACTAAAATAAAATAGATTGTCTCAATGTCCGGAAGATGGACAAGAACAACTGTGACAATCCCCAGTAGTCTAGAAAATGGAGCGCTCACTTTTGAATCAGAATCTTCAACTACTCTAGAACTAAGATTTCGAAAAAACCTCTGTAACACGATATATACTCAAAAAAGGAAGAGCACATGGTACTATCACTTTAAGCTAGTAGGTACTAGTAGGCATCATATGCCAACTTAATTTAGAACAAGTAGTAGTATATATGTCTAAAAACAAGTAGTCCATACTGCAAGACATAGACAATTCATATTCAACATGTATAGTCACCATAAGATCAATCATATGAATAACAGATCGTTTAGACATCCGATACTCAATGCATGATGACTCATACAATGGTAAGTAAAGTTTACAAATATGCTAAAAAATTTATTCATGACCTGCAATGGACCAGCATCATTGATATAAAATATTGACATTGTACTCGCATAAATAATGAGTGTATATGTATACGTATATATACCAGTGTGATAGTACCACACTGGTACATATACATATAAGTTGCGAGTACAATGAGTCACAAGGTTATTCATATCTTTGTAATATGTGATCTCTGATGTAGTGGTTGATGGTCTTGAACTTATATTATGTTAGTTGAGAGGATTAGTGATCCATAGAAACTTTTGTAATTAAAAAGTGATTATTAGAACATCAATTATGGAAATTTCCATGGTGAGATGTTTCTATGTTATCCAAAAATCCTAAGTGTGTTATGAAATGAGGAAACTTGGAAAGGCTCTCCTAGTCAATATCAGTCTTCATCACAGTGGGACCCTCACGTCCATATATAGTGATACCTCTATAGCGGGAGAGTGTCTGTCGTAGCATCCTTAGCTATGCGAAGGGCTGCTATAGCGGTAAGTTGCTCACCATAGAGGCCTCAACCAAAATGGGGGCAACAATAGATATGAATAACTTTATGACTCACTGGTTCAATTTAACTAATCAAATATATATGTAGAGGATAATAATGAGTGTATATGTATATGTACTAGTGTGAGAGTACCACACTTTTGGATCAGAATATTCAACTACGCTAGAACTAAAATCTCGAAGAAACCTCTTGAACACGATATATACTCAACAAAGGAAGAGTACATGGTAGTATCACTTTAAGCCACTAGGTACTGGTAGGCATCACATGTTGACTTAATTTAGAACAAGTAATAGTACATGTCTAATAACAAGTAGGCCATACCGCAAGACATAGACAATTCATAGTCAATATGTATAGTCACCATAAGATAAATCATATCAATAACAGATTTTTCAGTCATCCAATACTCAATGCATGATGACTCATACAACATTAAGTAAAGTTTACACACATGCTAAAAAACTTATTTATGCCAATATTCACGACCTGTAGTGGACCAGCATAGTTGAAACATACTGACATTGTACTCACATAACTAATGAGTATATATGTATATGTATATGTACCAGTGTGGTAGTGTCACAATCCAAAAATGTGTGTGATGCAGCTCATCTTATCGCACCAACACAAATCAGCCTAAAACACAAATATTATGATAGAAATGCGGAAAACAAACAAATACTAACATAAATGCGGATAACTTATACAATCTCATAAATATCCTAAAATGTGATTGTCACGCCTCTAACATAATACAAATGATTTGAAAAGAAATACAAGTCTCAAATGTCTTTGTTTCTAAAGTAGAACAAGAACATAGTAAATGAACAAGAGGGCCCGCCGAGATGACTAAAAGCTACCTCTAAAGTATCCATAGAAAAGCCTCATGCAAAGTAGAGAAGAAGAAGAGTATCACGATAATCTGGGCTCAAAACCTACACAAGTGTAGAAACAAGGGGTGAGTAACAAACCATATGGTACTCAGCAAGCAAACCTCTAAACACAAAGTAAAGCAAGAAAGAATACTGGTACTCCTATCACACCCAACCGAACCTCCACAAACTACAACCTACACATAAATCCGCCCAACCTAACAGTTCACAATTCACGAAGCACATAGTCCAATAATAACATTGCAACAGTACATATTATCAAGATCAACATCAAGTCCATCAATTACAAGGTCACCAAAATATTATTCACAAGTTCACAAATGATAAATGAGGTGCAATGCAATGTCAGGTAAGGTGATGTATGTCTATCCTAACGATACACATCAGCTGAGAGTCAGACCAAAACTCATGGGGGACTTATCAGTTCATGCATCTTCCATGGAGCCTATGACCTGACCCCTCAATATGGAACATACCATGGAGCATGTGGCCAGACCCCTCAATATATAACTTGGCAGAACCATTTCCCACAGGCATTCTCATTTCAACAAATCTCATCACAGTGTTTCAGAACTAATGCAAATAGCCATGATCACACAACTCACGAGAATCTAATGTAATCCATAACAACACATAATCCATATCAATATAGTTATCTTTCAACACAAATAGTGAATCAATACATCTATTCAAGTCATTCACGCATTTAACATGCAGATATATCATCAAGATGCCTTTTTCATTAACCTCTTTTTATCATTAAGATCAAACAAAGTGAACAATTTAGCCCATCACCAATTCTCATTACTCCCAAACACATAAGACAAGGAAACAAGATTCTACAAGCTTAACAAAGGTCTAAAAGCCCACTAACGTCAATTTAATCAACTAATCACTTCGAAACTTGAATCTTCCCTCTTTGTTGGGTCTCCTAATCAACATAATCTATTCAAATAAGAAATCACAATGAGAATTCAGAACTATCAACAACCATATCAACCTTTTTGGAAAACGGGGTCAAAATGACCCAATACACAATTCCAAAAATGAAGGGTAAATCTAGAATTTGATATAAAAATGCGTTACCCAAAGAATTTGGAAATCAACGGCGAAAACCATTTTGAAAATTGAGTTATATTCAATCCAAAATCACCATTTTTGCTCAACATTGAAACTCTTGAAAAACCTTACAATTTGAAGCTTAAAATCACTAATCTGGTGTTTAAAAATTAACAAGAATTAATGGTAAATGAAGATTCAAGGTCAAAATCACTAACCCAAAAGATTTATCCCGAATTCTCTAATTTGATATCGCCTCCAAGGGTTTTCCAAAACTCAAAATGTTGGGAAATAGGGAAGAATCACAAATTTGGAAAATACACTACTAAGGCCTCGCGAAAGCGAACTCAGGTTCACTTATGTGAACATCGTAAACACGACATACTGATAGCTAATGCAATCCCTGAAAAATATATGACTCCTCGCGAACGTGATAGGTCTATCGTGAATGCAATGATTGCATAAGCGAGAAGACCTTCACAAATGCAAGAATCTGAAACTTAACCCTCTTACTTTTAAGAAAAGGTCTTCACTGACGCAAAGGTCACAAAAGTGATCGACCCTTAGCGTTAGCGAAGCACAGCAGACATCAGAAAACTAGCCAACACATAAGTCTCTGAAAGGACCCTCGAGATTCGTTTGGAACTCCGTACACACAAACCAAATATGCTACCTAACTAAACTCAATGTTTCAGACTCAAAGGAACTATCGAAAGATAAATCTGATGTCTCCTTGACCCAAAACCCGTGAAAGTCACAATAAACTAACATAACGCCTAAAATGACCAAATCAAGCTTGAAACCTCTGAAAATTAAATCAATACCTCTCCAAGGTCTAAAATTATCCCCAAATCCAATGGAACCATCGAAAATTCGATACAAGCATCTAAACTCTTAATATTGACCAAAGTCAACTCAAAGACTAAAATTACATAAACTTCCAACTCAGGACCTCAAATCCACGAAACAACTCCAATCTGAAACCAACCACTCTCCTACACTAAATCCATATTCCTGAACTAATGAAATTGACAGAATTTCATTCCAAGATTCGAAACTCTTATTGACACCAAAAACTACTTTTAACCAACTTAAGCCTTCCAAAACTAAAAACTTCCAAAAATCTCAACCTTTTACTCAAATTTCAAAACCAACTTCACAAACTGATCATAAATGACTCGGGGCAACTATCAGGAGGAGTAAAATGGTAATTTTACAAAAAATTTCAAAGATGACCTTCCAGGTCATTACATTATCTATCACTAAAAACCATATTTATCCTCAAAAATAAAATAAAATAAAGTAGCTGAAGCTTTAAAAATTTTAGAATATCTGGCCTGCATGTCGAACTCTGACTCCCACATCGCCTCTCTAACTGAGCGGTACTTCCACTGCACCTTCACTGAAGCAATATCCTTGGTCCTAAGCCTGTGAACCTGCCCATCCAATATAGCTATAGGCTCCTCCTTAAAGGACAAATCCGGACCCAACACTACTGAATCGAGTTAAAGCATATGAGACTCATCTGGCACATACTTTCGAAGCGCTCAGACATGGAGAAAAGGATGCACAGTTGATAAGCTAGATGGCAAGACCAACTTATATGCCACATCTCCGACTTGCCTCAAAATCTCAAATGGGCTAACAAATCGAGAGCTAAGCTTGCCCTTCTTCCCAAACCACATCACGCCCTTCATGGTCGACACTCTATGCCAAACATGATCATCCTCCATAAACTCAAGAGCTCGAACTCTCCTATCTGCATAACTCTTCTGTCGACTCTATGCCGTCAAAAACCTACCCTGGATCATATGGACCTCCTCTATGACATCCCTAAGAAAACTAGTATCCAATGAGTCCATCTAGCTAAATCAAACCAACCAATCAAAGATCTACAATGCCTAATATACAACGCCTCAAATGGGTCCATCTGGATACTAGAATAACAACTGTTGTGTTAGGCAAACTCCGCTAATGGCAAGTGTTAATCCTATCGAGTACCAAAGTCAATCATGCATGCTCGAAACATGTCCTCCAACACCTGAATCATCTGCTCGGATGGACCATTTGTCTGAGAATGAAAAGTTGTACTCATGCATAATCGAGTACCCACACCATGCTTCAAGGCTCTCTAGAAGTGAGAAGTGAATAGTGCATCTCGATTAGAAACAATAGAAACAAGCATGCCATGAAGTCAGACTAACTGATGTAGAGCTGAGCTAACTTCTCCACCGTGTACTTCACCAAAGTAGGAAAGAATTGGGCAGATTTGGTCAACCTGTCAACAACCACCCAAATAGAGTCATAACCACCCACGGTGGAAGGTAGACCCACAACAAAATCTATAGTGATTCGTTTCCACTTCTAGGTAGGAATGGGGATCCTCTAAGATACACCTCAGGGCTGTTGATTGTCACGCTTGACCTGTTGACAGGTTAAAAACCTAGACACAAACTCTGAAATATCCTTCTTTATACCACACCACCAATAATGCTGACTTAGATTGTGATACATCTTTTCCACTCTTGGATGGATAGAATATTAAGAACAGTGAGCCTCCTCTAGAATCAATCAAACTACCACTTTCTCTTACGAAATCTACAACCGGATAAGTCTATTGGCTAACCTCTAAACATCTCTAGCCAACGGTCTCTCCTCAACACTGATTGCATGCTAGAAGTCTTCCTACTCAAGGCATCGGCCACCATATTGGCCTTCTCCTAATCATATAAGATAGCCATGTCATAGTCCTTAAGCAACTCAAGTCATCTACACTGTCTCAAATTCAGATCCCTCTGACTGAAGGTGTACTGAAAACTCCGGTGATCGGTGAAGACTTAACAATATACCCTATACAGTTAGTGACGCCAAAACTTAAGAACAAATACCACTGCTGCTAGCTACAAATCATGAGTAAGGTAGTTATTCTCATGGGTCTTCAACTGCCTAGAAGCATAATTAATCACCTTCCCTTTCTGCATCAAGACACCACCCATCCCAACTCCTGAAGCATCATATTTCACTGTAAAGTCCACACCCTCCTCGAGTAGATTCAACACAGATGTCGAGGTTAGAAAAGTCTTGAAATTTTTAAAGTTCTCCTTACACTTATCGGACCACGAAAAACCCATATTCTATCAAGTTAATCTAGTCAATGGGGTTGCAATAGTGGAGAAACTCTGAACAAACCATCAGTAATAGCCGGCCAACCCCACGAAACTCTAAATCTCAGTAACTGAAGTAGGCCTCATCCAACCTCTAATTGTCTCAATCTTGGCTGGATCAACCCTAATACCCTCCTTGGATACCACATGTCCCAAAAATGCCACAGAAAGAACTTGGCATACAACTTCTCCTCCCTCAGCCTCTAGAGCACAATCCTCAAGTGTCGAACATGATCCTCCTCGATCTTGTAGTATATCAAAATGTCATCGATGAAGATAATCATGAACGAATCCAAATAAGGTCGAAACACCCTATTCATCAACTCCATGAATATTGAAGGGGCTTTAATCAACGCAAAGGACATCACTAAGAACTCATAATGACCATATCGAGTCCGAAAGGTTGTCTTAGGGATATTCGATGCCCTAATATTCAACTGATGATAGTCGGATCTCAAATTAATCTTAGAAAACAATGATGCTCTCTGAAGCTGATCAAATAAGTCATCAATATCTGAGAGAGGCTTCTTGTTCTTCACTGTTACCTTATTCAACTGCATGTAGTCAATACACATCCTCATAGTCCCATCTTTCTTCTTCACAAACAAAGCAGGAGCACCCCAAAGAGACACACTAGGGCGAATAAACCCCTTACTCAGCAAATCCTATAACTAATCATTCAACTCCTTTAACTCAGCTAGAGCCATATGGTAAGGAGGAATAGAGATAGGCTTGGTGCTCGGCTCCAATTTAAAGGAAAAGTCAATATCCCTATCAGGAGGAACACTTGGAAGATTAGAAGGGAACGCATGTAGAAACTCCTGAACCATAGGAACATAATCCATTGAAGGTGAATCGACAATAGTATCTCGGATGAAGTCTAGGTAACACAAATACCCTCTCTCTACCAACCTCTAGGTATGGATGAAAGAAATAACCTTGCAAGGGTAAAACCAATATCACCCTTCCACTCGACTCTCGGGACACCAGGCATCGGTAAGGTCACATTCTTAGCATTATAGTCAAGATAGAATGATAAGAAGAGATCCAATCCATACCCAAGATTCCATCAAAGTCTACCATACTCTGAATGATCAAGTCTACCCGAGAATCAAACTTTGCTAGAGAAATAAGACAGGATCGATACACTTGATCCATGGGTGTGGAAACATAGTCACAGGCATGCTATCACACATCATATCAAACCAAACAGCAAAATATGTAAGCACATAAGAGAACTTAGACCCCGAATCAAATAATATAGATGCACGTCGATGGAAGACTAGGAAAATACCTATAATAATAGCATCAGAAGTCTCAGCCTCTGGCCTCCCTAGAAATGCATAACACTGACCTCTTATACCCCTTCCATTATGGTTGATACCTCTACCCCCACTCTTTTGGACTAGGGCACCACCACCTGAACCTCTACCAAAAGTACGACCATCTTTACCAATCGAAACTCTACCTCGGCCTCTAATTTGTGGTATCAGTGATCTAATCTAGGCTGCATAACTAGGCTAGGATCCTCCCCAACCCTGAGTAGGACACTTCTATGAGAGATGGTCTGGATCTCCACAAGTATAACAAGACCTTAGATGTGGAACTTGTTGCGATGATCCGAATGAACAACCATAGCTACCTCGACCCGTAGGCTGCTGCTATGACCCGACTAAACCCTAACTTGTGTTTTAGGACCCTCAAGGTATCTGACCACCCTCAGATGCTGCCATGGATGCATATACGGGCCCCCGATGCTGGAAGGAGCCATGACCTCTGTACAATCCCCTACCTCTAGATGAGGCCCCAGAAAATTTATCAGAGAAATAGTCCCTCTTAGGGTCGCCAAAATCCTCCCTCTCCATCAACTCCGCCTCCTTAACAGCACTCATAATATACTGAAAGGAAACCCCCTCTCGAGCTGCTCTGAACACATACGATCTGATAGAGTAAGCCCCCTCAAAAACCTGAGGACCTTCTCCATTTCATTGGGAATGAGTGATAAAGCATACTTGGACAACAGGCAAAATGGGTCTTGAACTCTATCACAAATAAGGTGTCTTGTCTCAAGCTCATGAATCTCAAATGGCTCTCCTTCCTCACACTCCAAGGGACAAGCGATCATAAAAAGCATTGGAGAATATCTCCCAAGTCACTAGGGGAGACCCAAGTGTCCTAGACCCTGAATACATCCTCCACCACTCTTGAGCTAGTCCGTGAAGCTGAAGTGAAGCATACCAAATCTCATGTGAATCAGCCAGACCCATCGCCTTTAGTAACTCTCTGCATGTAGCCAAGAACTCATGAGCATCCTTACTTTTTCTACCCTGAAATTGGGGAAGATTTATCTTTGAGAACTTCACATATCGACAATGTTCATCCTCTGACAACACCACTATAGGGGTACCCTAAACCCCAACTCTTGATGCAGGGTCACCCTCAACCACAGGAACTACTAGTGGCTGATCCATCAGATCCTGAACTACTAGAATCTAACACTGCTCTGGGGTATGAGCCCCCACTCTAGTCTGTAGACCATATGGTATACCTGATGCACTACCCTGAGTAAGGCCTTCTAGAACACCCAACATCCTCAGTAAGGTATCCTGAAGCAAAGGTGCGACATCATACTCTTGAGGAGCGTAGTTCTTTGTAACATCAATCTGTGGCTCTAGAGAGACCTTTCTAAGATGGCCTCTAACTGGTGCCATTGAACGGGCACGACCTTGGGCTGGTACCA
>JAGDQO010001613.1:10000-18591 GCA_018342035.1 Solanum appendiculatum | reverse complement strand
ATATTGGTTATGGAGGGATTTTGAAACAGATTAACCCTCATGATAAAATTGAATATCTGATTAGATATCATTCTGGTAAATGGACAGAGGCTCAAAAGAAATATGCCACTGTTGCGCATGAAATGCTAACTATTGTTAAATGTGTTTTAAAATTTCAAGATGATTTATATAATCAAAAGTTTTTAATAAAAACTGATGCTCAAGCTGTAAAATTTATGTTTAATAAAGATTTTAAACATGATGCTTCAAAATTGATATTTGCTAGGTGGCAAGCACAGCTGGCTCCTTTTGATTTTGAAATTGTTTATAAGAAAGGAAGTGAAAATTCCTTACCTGATTTCTTATCTAGAGAATTTATTCAATGAATTCTGAACATTTAAATATTTTTATTGAGCAAGGTAGTTTGTTAGCAATTCTGCAGGTGATAAAATTGCCTAGAGATATTCAAGAAGATATTCTTGAAAAAATCATTAATGATATAATGCGTCAAGATATTATAGATGCAGTTCAAGATTTATTGATAGAAGAAAGAGATGAATTTATTTATGATTACTTATCAGAATAAATGTTTCTCTGTCAGAATGGAATCCTCGAATTATCGAGGAAGAGGCAGAGGAAGAGGAGGAAGATCATCCTCTCAAAGCAAGTCATACTCGCAGGCATCCTCATACGGATCGTCGTCGCAAAGTTTCCCAGTTATACAAATGGGAAATAAAACTTTGGTAAATGAGAAGATTTCTCAAAATCCATCTTCAGTACATTTGGAAGATATTCCAACTGATCATCCTTTATATGCTCAATTACAAGCATATATGGAAAGTCAAAAGAGAAAAGATACTTTCTCTTCCATAGCTCAAGAAGAAAATGATGATATCAAATCTTACGAAAGAGTAAGTAAAAAGGAAATGATATTTCCTGTTGAAAATGCTGAAATTCAGAGAAAAGAAGAACCTTGGAAGATATTTCAAAGGTATTTAATTACTGGTTTATATTATCCAGGAGAGTCATATAAGACTCGGTCTTATTATGAGACTATTCTTAAAGAAACATGTAGTGCAGATTTCCAGCACTTCTCGGGATATAATTCGAGTGAGAATTCTTATAATTTTTCAAAAATTATAATAAAACAGATTATATCTGTTGAAGAATGGGGAATATCCACAATGAAAGAAAGACAGATAAGTCTTAACAAGGTAAAAATGAATTTTACTTACTGGGATTATATCCAAGCTTTTGATAAAGTGTTATACTACAATAACGAAAGGCACAAACATACTTGGTTTGTGAAAATATGTTCGAAGATATTTGAACAACAAATTCCAAATTGGTTTTTATCATGGTGGTCTTACCACGGTCCAACGGTAAAGATTTTACCTCCGTTATTTTTAAAGTTATACAAAGAATGGGTGAAAGTTTCGCCAAAATTATCTGAGTTATACTCAAGAGAACATATTAGTTCTCTAGAAAATATTGATCAAATTTATTTCTTTATTGAATTTTCAATTCCATGGATTCATAAGTGGACTCCAGAATTAGGATTTAATGAAGAACAAATTCCTTGTTTATATAGAATCTTTTATAATAATTTCTGGGATAAATTGATAAAGAAGGATCCCAAGACCAAAGAATTGTTTGGTCAAGAATTGATAAATGAAATTACAAGTACTATTCAGGAGTATTCTAAGACTCCTATGAAAGAAGTGATAGATGACTCTTCAGTCAGACATATGGCACGGAGGATTTCGGTGCAAGAAGGAGATAAAGATGAAATGATCGAGAGATATCTTGAAGAGGTTAAAAGAAATTTGCTTTCTTCTATTAATCAGTTTGATAAATCTGACACATCGATGAAAAGCGAAAATAGCCATGAAGATATTCAAGATGCTCAATTTCCTGAAGAGATTTCTACAGAAGAAGCCCTGCTGAAAGCAGAAAAATTAATTCGAGAAATTAAAGGAAAAGCTCAACAATAATTCAGTTTGGCTTTTTGAAAAGGTAAAGCTGTCAGAGGGACCCTGAAGATACAGTAGATTTACTGTAACATTGCACTATGAAATAAGTGCGTAGGACCCATTGATGTCGGGTCACTGTACAAATAGTAGAATTTTTTTTTCTATTTAAGAAGACTTACTTCACTTAGAGAAGCAAGTCCTTTCTAGGCAAGTTTTTATTTTCTCTCTTTGTAAAGAAAATTTTTTATAAAATCTTCAAACTTTTGAAGGCAAAGATCGGTGGTGGATCTGAGTAAGTACTATAATTTTTATTTCTTTATTGTTCTTACAGTTCTATGATAGGCTAAATATATCATATCTATGGTAGAATTATACTGAAGAAGTCGTTGGTAACTATGAAAGTAAGCTAGACTCAATTTAGATGTAAAAGATTAATTTTAAGTTCATTTTAACTTGGTTCCAAGATGGTGGTACAGTCAGATCTAATGAAAGTTTGAATAAATCTGGGTTTGATAAGCTGTGGAAAGTAAGTCCCCGTTATGAGGAGAAAAGGGGCAGATAAATCCCGGTTAGAACCTTCAGATCTAGATTATTCAAGCTTTGATTTGATTCTAGACAGGCCCTTTGCTTGGGTAAAAGATTACCATACAGTTATTATGAAATTAAATTTGGTCTTAAACATTTCGATTGTATTCTGTACAATGATCTAGATCAAGGTTATTATGGCGGACTACCGCCCGATAACGTCGATAAATAAGGAACGTTATCGGGCGGTAGTCCGCCATAATAACCTTGATCTAGATCATTGTACAGAATACAATCGAAATGTTTAAGACCAAATTTAATTTCATAATAACTGTATGGTAATCTTTTACCCAAGCAAAGGGCCTGTCTAGAATCAAATCAAAGCTTGAATAATCTAGATCTGAAGGTTCTAACCGGGATTTATCTGCCCCTTTTCTCCTCATAACGGGGACTTACTTTCCACAGCTTATCAAACCCAGATTGATTCAAACTTTCATTAGATCTGACTGTACCACCATCTTGGAACCAAGTTAAAATGAACTTAAAATTAATCTTTTACATCTAAATTGAGTCTAGATTACTTTCATAGTTATCAATGACTTCTTCAGAATAGATCTACCATAGATATGATATATTTAGCCTATCATAGAACTGAAAGAACAATAGAAAAATAAAAAGCAGTTATATAGTACTTACTCAGATCCACCACCGATCTTGCCTTCAAAAGTTTGAAGATTTTATAAAAATTTTTCTTTACAAAGAGAGAAAAACTAAAACTTGTCTAGAAAGGACTTGCCTTCTCTAACTGAAGGAAGGTCTCTTAAATAGAAAAAAAAAATAACTATTTATACAGTGACCCGACATAATTGGGTCCTACGCACTTATTTCATAGTGCGATGTTACAGTGTATCTACTGTTTCTGTGGGTCCTTCTGGCGGCTTTACTATTTTCAAAAAGCCAAAATTATTGTTGAGCTTTTCCTTTAATTTCTCGAATTAATTTTTCTGCTTTCAGCAGGGCTTCCTCTGTAGAAATCTCTTCAGGAAATTGAGCATCTTGAATATCTTCATGACTATTTTCGCTTTTCATTGATGTATCAGATTTATCAAACTGATTAATAGAAGAAAGCAAATTTCTTTTAACTTCTTCCAGATATCTCTCAATCATTTCATCTTTATCTCCTTCTTGCACTGAAATCCTTCGTGCCATATGCCTGACTGAAGAGTCATCTATCACTTCTTTCATAGGAGTCTTAGAATACTCCTGAATAGTATTTGTAATTTCATTTATCAATTCTTGACCAAACAATTCTTTGGTCTTGGGATCCTTCTTTATCAATTTATCCCAGAAATTGTTATAAAAGATTCTATATAAACAAGGAATTTGTTCTTCATTAAATCCTAATTCTGGAGTCCACTTATGAATCCATGGAATTGAAAATTCAATAAAGAAATAAATCTGATCAATGTTTTCTAGAGAACTAATATGTTCTCTTGAGTATAACTCAGATAATTTCGGTGAAACTTTCACCCATTCTTTGTATAACTTATAAAATAAAGGAGGTAAAATCTTTACCGTAGGACCGTGGTATGACCACCATGACAAAAACCAATTTGGAATTTGTTGTTCAAATATCTTCGAACATATTTTCACAAACCAAGTGTGTTTGTGTCTTTCGTTATTGTAGTATAACACTTTATCGAAAGCTTGGATATAATCCCAGTAAGTAAAATTCATTTTTACCTTGTTAAGACTTATCTGTCTTTCTTTCATTGTGGATATTCCCCATTCTTCAACAGATATAATCTGTTTTATTATAATTTTTGAGAAATTATAAGAATTCTCACTCGAGTTATATCCCGAGAAGTGCTGAAAATCTGCACTACCTGTTTCCTTAAGAATAGTCTCATAATAAGATCGAGTCTTATATGACTCTCCTGGATAGTATAACCCATTTATTAAATATCTGTGAAATATCTTCCACGGTTCTTCTTTTCGCTGAATCTCAGCATTTTCAACTGGAAATATCATTTCCTTTTTGCTTACTCTTTCATAAGCTTTGATATCATCATTTTCTTCTTGAGCTATGGAAGAGAAAGTATCTTTTCTCTTTTGACTTTCCATATATGCTTGTAATTGAGCATATAAAGGATGATCAGTTGGAATATCTTCCAAATGTACTGAAGATGGATTTTGAGAAATCTTCTCATTTACCAAAGTTTTATTTCCCATTTGTATAACTGGGAAACTTTGCGACGACGATCCGTATGAGGATGCCTGCGAGTATGACTTGCTTTGAGAGGATGATCTTCCTCCTCTTCCTCTGCCTCTTCCTCGATAATTCGAGGATTCCATTCTGAAAGAGAAACATTTATTCTGATAAGTAATCATAAATAAATTCATCTCTTTCTTCTATCAATAAATCTTGAACTGCATCTATAATATCTTGACGCATTATATCATTAATAATTTTTTCAAGAATATTTTCTTGAATATCTCTAGGCAATTTTATCACCTGCAGAATTGCTAACAACCTATCTTGCTCAAAAAAAAATATTTAAATGTTCAGAATTCATTGAATAAATTCTCTGGATAAAAAATCAGGTAAGGAATTTTCACTTCCCTTTTTATAAACAATTTCAAAATCAAAGGGAGCCAGCTGTGCCTGCCATCTGGCAAATATCAATTTTGAAGCATCATGTTTAAAATCTTTATTAAACATAAATTTAACAGCTTGCGCATCTGTTTTTATCAAAAACTTTTGATTATACAAATCATCCTGAAATTTTAAAACACATTTAACAATAGTTAGCATTTCATGCGCAACAGTGGCATATTTCTTTTGAGCCTCTGTCCATTTACCTGAATGATATCTAATCAGATATTCAATTTTATCATGAGGGTTAATTTGTTTCAAAATCCCTCCATAACCAATATTAGACGCATCAGTCTCAATAATTTTTTGCCAGGCTGGATTAGCAAGGGTTAAACATGGCAAATCATTAATCTTTTGTTTAACAAATTGAACTAATTTAGTATGTTCATTAGTCCAAGGAGATTTATAATCCTTTTTTAACCTGTCAAATAAAGGAGCCAAATCTCTAGAGAGATTTTTATAAAAGGGAGAAATATAATTCAAACTTCCAAGAAATCTCTGCAATTGAGTTCTATCAGAAATAACATCAGGAAATTTAGATGCAAAGTCAATAGATCTTTGAATAGGAGTTATCTTTCCTTGACAAATCAAATGTCCTAAAAATCTTACTTCAGTTTGAAATAAACTCATTTTTGGTTTTGATATAACTAAACCATTCTGAATAACAACCTTTTTAAATATTTCTAAATGCTTAATATGCATTTCTACAGTTTTAGAATAAACAAGAATATCATCAATATAAACAATAATAAAATCCATATACGGATTAAAAATATCATTCATAATCTTCTGGAATTCAGAAGGTGCATTTTTCAAACCAAAAGGCATGACATTCCATTCATATTGACCAAATGGAACATTAAAAGCAGTTCTATAAGCATGCTCTTTAAATATCTGAATCTGCCAATAACCAGATTTCAAATCAAACTTTGAGAATATATTAGCATCATATAATCTAGACAATAAATCTCTTTTATTCGGAATTGGATATCTAATCCATTTAAGAAATTTATTAAGAGGTTTATAATTAATAACCAGTCTGGGAACACCTCTTTCTTTTTCAGCAGCGTTATTAACATAAAAAGCTGTACACGACCAAGGAGACTTGGAAGGTTTTATCAATTTCTTTTGTAAAAGATTATCAATCTCTTTTTTGCAAAATTCAACAAGTTCAGAATTCATCTGACATGGTCTTGATTTAGTGGGAATATTTTCCTCCACAAAATCCTCTTCATATGGAAGAGTGACAATATGCTTTTTTCTATCCCAAAAAGCACTAGGATGATCTGCACAAATATCAACAGATAATTGATCAGTGATTAATTTAATTTTTTCTTGCACTTTCACTGATTTCATAGTTTCAAATATATTCATGCTATAACATTCAAATTGCAAATTATCAACATGCTTTTGCTTCATATTAATCAAAGCACTAATCTCTTTTGAAACAGGATTAGTTATAAAATCAAACTTAACTTGCTGATCTCCTTTTCCTGCAATAAATCCTTTAGCATCAACATGAGAAAAAGGATATATAGCATTTATAAACGGAGTTCCTAATATTATAGGAGGATATAACTGATTTTTAACCAAAAAGAAAAAGTGAGGAATACACACTTTATTTTGACAAATACTCACATTGGACAATTTATACTTTATATCTAAAGAATGTCCAGAAGCAGATTTAACTGTATGAGTAGTTTTCTGAAAATATTTTGAAGGAATCAATCCTTCTTGAATGCAGCTTACATCTGCACCACTATCAATCATAGCAACATCAGTTATAGAGAAATTATTATCAATTAAAATAGTACATTTAACATACCATTTATGAGCAGTAATAACTTGCATCATTCCAAGAAAAGAATTATCATTTTCATTCAAATTTTTAAAATGATCAGTAGTCAAAACTTCATCGTTTTCAACAACAGTTTTTCCTTTATCATCAGATTTCTCAGTTAAAGAATTAACTTTCTCTACCTGAGTTATCCTATGATCGCAGACAAGTTGATTCTGCTTAATCAATTTAATTTCTTTTTTCAAATTTTCAATTTCTTCTTTTAAATCATTGAAAGAAGAATCTCTTATTACAACTTTATCATTACTCCTTTTCATTAAACGATTATTAACTTCGTTTATAGAGTAAGGAGGCTGATAATCAAAACTTCTGGGTTTTTCAACAGGTTTTGAAGATACTGAAGTAGACCCTGTCGAGGCTAATTCAATAATCTTTTCCCGAAGCTTATTATCAGTAACATCTTTTAATAATTCAATCACATTATCAGCAGTGAGAGTATTAACATTCAAATCTTGAAATTGAGCCTGTAATTTATAAAATTCATCATTTTCACAGACACAGTTACTATCATCACACTTATCACAGTTAGTATTACTAACCTGTTCTTCTTCTGAGAAGTCAATTAATTCAACTTCATCTTCAGACTCACTTACCGAATTATAATCAGATTCTGAACCAGATGTGTATAATACTGCATGAAGTTTATCATATAAACCTTCATCTAGTTCTAAAGCTTTAAGCTTTTCCAACTTACAATTTGGAGCAATATGTCCATATTTGCCACACTTGTAACATTTTATTTTTGCCAAATCTCTTTTCGATCTGTTTTTGGCAAATCTTTTTTCTTTTCGAGAGCTCTTTCTAGCTTCTCTATCTTCTTTAGATCGTTTTCTCGATCTCCTTCTTCTGGAATAAGTCTTATCAGACTTATTTCTGTTACTTTTTCCTGAAACATCAGGAAGCCCAAATTGAGAGCAAAAATCACCCATTTGATTTTTCTCTTTCATTCTATCCATTTTTATTTGTCTGGATAGTCTTAATTCATTACACAAATTTAATCCTTCTTGTGTACAAAATCCTATCAATTTTCCATATGTCAATGCATCATACTGTATTTGACCATCATTATCACTTCTTAAATTCCTTCTTACTCTTTCAGCAAATAAAGGAGGAAGTCCATCTATAAATTTTGCCTTCCAATAAGCTTCTTTATTTTCAGGTAATTCCATTACCCTACTTAGGTACGTATCTTTGTACCATCTAAACTCACTCAGAGTCCTGCATCGAAGACCATTAAGCAAAGTTCGCACTGTTTCATGCTGATTAGTATAACGACCATTAAAATGTTCTAAAATTGTAAGAACCAAAGTATAAACAGCATCTTCTCTATTAGAGACTAACGCCATTCCTAAATTATCATGTCCTTCATCCATGGCTCTAGCATTTATAACCAAAGCTTTTTCTTCAGTGGATAAATAATTATCCCACCAACCTCTTAATTGACCAGTAAAACCTGCAACTATCATTTTGCAAATATTCTTATCAGAATTGTTAACACTTCTACAAATAGTAGAGTACATCAACATACGATGAACCATGATAGTTAACTGTCTATCTGTTAACCCGTCGAGATTCCATTCATAAATCTCTGTTCCGCTAT
>JAGDQO010001613.1:0-5000 GCA_018342035.1 Solanum appendiculatum | reverse complement strand
TAAAAATTAACTTTATCATTAATGTATGAATTAATTTTTTAAATTTATTTGGTTATAATTTAGTATAAGTCATTCATTATGGTAAAATTGAATTAAATTAATTTGAACTTGACACCAAAGTTAAATCATATTGCACACCATATAAATTAATTTAATGATACTAAAAGATTGGTACATACTTGATTAGATTATGGTGTTACGTATTATAGAGTTGTAACATATAACTAAAATCAATTTTACCATCTATTATAAATCAATATCTTTTATAGTTCTAAACCAACATATCACCAAAAAATTAATCATATCATACATCAAAATATATATACTTTAACATATTGCAACTTTAAATCAACAAATCACCATTATTTTTTAACCAATAAAATCACCAATTATTTTTAATTGTTATAGTTATTAAAATTTGAACTTGACATAAATGTTACACCACATTGTACACCATGTAAATTAACTTGATGATACTAAAAGGTTGGTACATACTTGATTAGATTATGGCGTTATGCATTGTAGGGTTGGAACATATAACTAAAATCAATCTTACCATCAATTTCTTTATAGTTCTAAATCAACATATCATCAAAAAATTAGCCACACTATTCATCAAGTTTAAATCATCAGATTACAAATATTTTAACTATATCATCCATCAAAATGTATACTCTAAAACATATCACAGTTAAAAATCAACAAATTACCAGTTATTGTACCAGATCAACCACCAAAGATTAATATATATCACTATTTAAAACAACATATCATCAACAATTGTACCAAATCGACCACCAAAGTGTATACACTAAAATATTTTGTGTTTAAAAATTATTTTGATAATTTATGAACCACATGATACAAATTATATTCACTATGATCATGCGGATCTTCTTCGAATTAACAGTTGTAATTTTTTTTCCTTACCTTCTTTTTTTTGCCAATGTGAAAGTAATAATGAGAGAATTTGCACTAAACTCTTTCTGCTTACCTGTTTTTTTGGTGAATTAGTTGTAACAAAGAAAGAGATTTCACTATTGGTGGCATGAATTGCTCTTTCATATTCACTTATGGAGAATATAGTGAATGCATTCAACTTAAAACGTAATTTAGAACATCCGATGGGGCTGTTAATATTGCGTCAAGGCCTTAACCTAAGACTTTTTCTAGGAGTAGAATCCATGAAATTTTTCATCGTAAAAAATTATAATAAAAATAATTTTTGTTCTTGAATTAGAGGTGATTTAAAAGAAGAAGAAGAAGAAACAAGAATAGAAGAGAACCAAAAATATTATCAAGAATGTAGGTTTTACGTAGATACTAACAATGGAAGAGATGAGAGCGCAATAAGAGAGAAACATATCCTATTAAGAGAGAATATTCTTGTGATTGAGATGAATTATGTAGAAAGAAAAAAGAGATCTTGTTAAGAGTCTCAAAAAATAAGCACACTAACAAAAAAAAAACGTGTAGAACTTTAAATTGCTATATTTGTAATTAAAAACTTAGTTTTGTAAATAAAAAAGAGTATATTTTATACTGTAAATTAAAGTCTTAAACACAATATCCTTATAATTTTCCTTAAAAATATATTGAACTATTAATGAAGAGCATATTTGTATTTTCACATATTTTAATGATATTTTAAATCCTTTTCATTCGTCAATTATTAAATTAGTTTGTTGATGAGTACCATTAAAATAAAATTGTATGAGACAAAAATCGAATCTAGTGGAAAGAACGAATTAAATTATAACACGTAGTGAAATCAAATACAAAGGAATGTTTGCAGATGATTCAGGGAGAATAAAAAAAACTCTCTTGGAAATGTTGCAAGTCTTGAACATCTTTTTAAGAGGGATTTACTCACAATCGGACATTCGAGAGATGCCTCATTCGGAGAAGATCGATTTATAGCTAGAAGTAGTTATAATGAACCTCAGAAGTCCAACAATCAATCTCGACTCACACATTTCAATCAGATTCAAGCGAAGTGTTAAACAAACACATTATTTTATGAGATAGTCTTTTCAATACCCAAGTGTGTCGTGTTTCACATTGAGGTCACAATTCATTTTTTTACACCTATAAAAGGAGGTTTTACAAAAAAAAGAGAAGAAAACATGAGAGAAAATCTAAGAAGCTTTTAGTTGTTATCTGAGAAAATGGTCTAAAGCCCCCCCAACGTATACCCGAAATCCCAACTACACTCTCCAACTTCATGGGTGTCCTATTACCCCCCTGAACATTTTATTTCTCTATTTACTACACACTTGAGTGGTGACCTGTCATAGGAGGTGAGAACACCTCCTCTAGGCGCGTTAGAAGAGGAAAAAACGTTAGAAAAAGCAATAAAAATGGGAGATGGGCAATGGTCATCTTCCCCAAATTAAATAAACCATTGTTCCTTTTTCCCCACCATTAATCATTATTTCTTCATCAATATTTTGACGATTTTCTTTTGGGCTTAGCTAGGGTTTAGTTGTTTATGTTCATTTCAACTTTAAATCTTGAAGTTAGGGTTTGTAATCTGCTCTAATTTCTTTGAATTTTCTCTAAATTCGTCAAAAATGGCAAATGAAAACTTGAATAAGCTTTGTATGGATGAATCAGACCCAATGCTCAACGCTGTAGTGAGATGCAAACATGGGATTTTGCTGAATTTGCAAACTTCTTCGTCGAAATTAAATCCGGGAAGAAGATTTTGGTCTTGCCCATGCTATGGTGTATGTGTTTTTCCTTGCATTATTGCTTCACTTTACATTCAATTGATGCTAATGTACTATTTTTCTCTATTTTTCAGTCTAAAAACTGTAAATTTTTTCGATGGAGGGACAAAGAAGAAGTGGATCCAAGATCAAATTTTATCCTTCCAAGATTGGTGAATAAATCAATGAGTTGGAGCAAGAGTTATGGATTAGGCAGGTTCATATTGACAACTTGAGTAACTCTAATTTGATATTGGAGAGGAGGCTCAGTGGAAGGTGGAAATGGTGTAGTAGGTTCCAATGGAAGATGTTTTTGTGTATTTTGATTTGTGTTGTTGCTATGTTCATCAGCAACCAATCTATTCCAAAGTAGTATTTGATTTGTATTATTGCTATGTTTAGAGGAGTTGTCAATGTATGTGACAAATTTTGTATATCTCTCTCAATATATATATCAATCTATCTATGTTTTCAATTGAAGCTTGTGTAAATTGCTTACACTTCATATGTAAACTGTAAATAGCTAACATAATTAAACACAACACCATATGTAAACACAACAGCCTAGCCAACAAAATAGAATAGTTAATTCAATAGCCAACACAACACAATATGTAAACACAACTGAATATCCAACACAATTGAATAGACAACACAATACCATTTATAAACACAGCTGAACACAACATCACCATTCATTCATACTTCAACATCACTATTCAATACCAAAATAAAGTCACATTTATAAGGCCTCACATAAGGCAGAATTTACCAACAAACAAAGACAAACAAAATAAAAAATAGTAGGCCCTTAATGAAATAGTTTGCATGTCTACCGGACTAACTTAAAAAGTGCTTAAATACATCAACACCACTACAATTTCCATGGCATCTTTGACTGTGAAGACGTGCTATTTTGACTTGGATTATTTGAACTACTTCCCACTGTCTTCTTTCTTTGATTCTCTCTAAGCTCTTGAAGTTTTCTTGTTGAGATTGTTGCTTTGCCATTCCATTTTAGCTTACTTGTAGTACTTTATGTATACCAATGTCAACAGTTACATCAGCTGGTCTTGTCACTTTTGCTTGACCAGTAGAGTAGATCTTACGACTTGGCATGCCAGGCTACAATAAAATTATGAATATAATTCAGATTTTAAACTGTCTAAATTAACAAAATAGTTTAGTTTATGATATAGCAAAGGCTCACATTCATGACTTTGAAGCCATTTCCAGCTTGGAACACACCCATTCTGAAACGACCCCAAAAATGCCCGAAAATGTGCTTCGGAAACACCTACAATTGTAATTTCCATATATCTCAAAATCCGTGCATGATTTCGGAAATTCGACTTCATATTCTTATTTGTGGGGTCAAATTGAGTGGGAAATGGGTCTAACCCGAATTTTAGAGCAACCGTATCAAAATTCAAAAATCGCAAAAATTGCGATTCGGAGGGTCAACTTTAAAGGGGCATATCTCTTAGCACACAAGGAACTGGAAGGGCTGCAAACTATTAAATTAAGCTCTTTGAGTTAGCTTTCCAACGCACTTGGTTTCACCTCATTCTGAGTTAGGATGAGGGAGTTATGACCATTTTCGTAAAACCTGTCTGTGCAGATTTGCAATTTCCAGTGAGCTATTTTTTTTAGGCGGGTTGGAGACGTTTTTTTTATAAAAATGGGATATGTCCCATACTTAGTCACTTTTCTTAACTCCAAAAACACTCTCTAAGCCCTCTCCAAAAATTCCACCAAGATCTTCAACCAAATTCAAACATCTCAAGCTCTAATTCCGGATTCAAGACTCAATCTCAAGCTTCGATTCTCCATTCCAATCTTCATCAAGGATTCTCCAAAGTTGAGGTATGTGGGTTTGATTGTGGAAACCTTCCTTTCCACAAGTCCAACCATTTATCCTCCATTTCTACTTCAAGTTTATGGGTCCTTATGATTATTTATGAACTCTTGAATTATGGAATTACTATTACACACCCTATTATGGTCCATTGTGCATATTATCATGAAATGGAATTATTATGTGATGTTTATGGTTTACATGCTTCCATGATCAAATTATGAAGGTTGATACATATATGTATGTTGTTGGTGGGCTGATTTATATGGATTTTGGAATTGGTTGGACTTAGTATTCTTGAAATACATGATTTCATTTACATGAACAATTGCCCACCTTGTGTTTGATAAAATGCCCATTTATGAATTCTTAGGAAAGGGAAGGTCCAAGGTACGTCCTATGAGTCGGATGGTTATGTAATTACTGAAATG
>JAGDQO010001612.1:0-28370 GCA_018342035.1 Solanum appendiculatum | reverse complement strand
CTAACAGATAGGAAGCTTGTTAGGGGAAGTTGCATCGGAGGCATGAAAGAGACGCAGGAAATGTTGAACTTCTGTGCAAAGCACAATATTACTGCAGATATCGAGCTGATTTCAGTGGACTCCATCAATATGGCCATGGAACGACTTGCAAAATCTGATGTCAAGTACCGATTTGTGATTGACATTGCCAACTCTTTATCCCTGTCCTGATTGTTCAATGTAGTTGCCGCTACTTCTTCCTTCATTACCAAAAACTTGATTTTACTAATCGAGCAACATATGATTGAAACTATGTAGCAAGTTGATATATGACTAATCAGCTTGCGGCTGTAATTACTATTATAAAGACAATAAACTTTTGAGCTTCTGTGTGTTCTCATGTTTCATTAAGCTTTCTCTTATTTTGCTAGAGCTATTTTGAATTGATTAGTCCTAAAGATATTAGGAATGAAAAAGTAAGTAACATTGATTAATGAGGTGACACCTTCATCAAAGAAGGTGGGCTAATACGTAAGTACCGAACTGTACCCGAAATCCCATGGCGACACACCTAAACTTAATCAGGGTCGTCATATTTCCCCTTTAACTCTTTTTTCTATATTTTCTTACTCCTTTTGTGCTGATTTGGCACCTTACATGACTCCACTTTGTTAAGGTGCGTGTGAAAATTATCGAGATACTATTAATCAATAGGAAGGGGCCACGTGTCTTAATAAAGTTGAAATTGTGACTATTCTTGGAAATTTGAAACTCTCCTTCTTCCTACCATGGTTGCTGCTGTAATTTCATATTAAATCATCAGAAAATTTATCCAAATTGCTCAAAATGTTAAATTTGAGCTCCTCTCTATTTCCGCTTCATTTGATATACTACCCATCTAAAATGAAAGTCTTTTGCAGTGATCCAAATATTTAAAATCGAGCTTCCCATAGCTTTAATGGTGGATTGTTATCACTCACATTTTCTTAACTTTAAATCAATGTCTATTACATCTTTTAGCTTCAAATGTTCTTCATCAATGGGTTCTAGCAAATGAAACCCGACCTTCGAAAATTCAAATATTACCAGTGCCTAACTTGAAATTGAAGAAGAGGAGCTTTGTTAATGGAAGTCTCCTTCAAGCTCTCTCAAATTAGTAGCTAAACTCATTTTCTTCCTATACTCCAGTTTTAAAATCTCAATACACCATAACTATGATCCCTCAATCACCACCAGTAAATTTCAACTCAAACATGAAACCAATAAATGAATCTTTCAAACTCGTTGCTCAAATCACACTAACTAAACAACTTGGATGAAATTGAAGAAGAAAGACATTTAAATTTTTGGAAACCAAATTGTTAAAGTGAAAAATTAAAGGACTTTTTGGTAAACTTTTAAAAGTTTTTTTTGGAAAGTTAAAAAGTTGGTAAAGTGGGACCCACGCGTGTTATACAACGCGGTCGCTTATCTGGACCAAGGTGCCACATCAGCACAAAAGGAGTAAGAAAATACAGAAAAAGTGGGTTTAGTGAGGGGGGGAGGAGGTAATAGGACCCTAGTTAAGTTTAAGTGTGTCGCTGGGATTTCAGGTATAGTTCAAGGGGTTACTTATGCATTATTCCCAAAGAAGGTGATTGAGTTTTTGAAAACATATATTTTCCAATAAGAAAAACCTAAAAACCATCAAGCTTTGGATGATTTGGGGAGGGGCTAACTTTTTCCAGTTTTGTGCACAAGAATTAATATTGAACTTCTCTCGTAGTTCAGTGCTATAGATAAAGGATGTGGTATTTGTGTTGAACACACTTGTCTGATGGATGAGCCATGTCCCAGTGCAGAATCTAATCACTACTAGGTTGCACAAACATCATCAGTTAAAAGTTTTTGCTTGCAACTCCAATCACAAATGCATTTTAGACCACAAAAACTAGCTAGCCATACATTAATTTCCATGCATCACTAATCATAAATCTGCATCCCAAAAGAATTAAACAACTTTATATGAACAGGGATGGATTGTGAATCTAAGGGTCAGAAATTGAACATAAAGCTGTTGATATAAACAGTCCAAATCCAAAGTTGGAGTTACTCTAATGCCACAAAGTAGATGCAATGTTAGTCACCACTGAAAATTGGCTTTTAGTGACTATAGCATTTTACGTTTAGTGGCAACTCTTATTGCTACTGAAAATGACTTTTAGTGGCGACATAGGTTTCAAGTTCCCACAACAGCGCTATACATTTAGTGGCGACCACTGTCACCACTAAGGGTGTGTTTGGTATGAAGTCCAATTTTCTCATGTTTTCCTCAAATTTAAGAAAAATGACTTCTCTTCAAAAATTAAGGAAAACATTTTTCAAAACTCTACTCCAACCTCAAATCACAATTTTATTTCATACCCCACCCCTTTACCCCGACCCTCCCCATTCAAACAAAATAACAATTTAAAATTTTATTTTTGAAAAATAGATCAAATTTGAATTTTTCGATCTATTTTACCCCGCCTAAACCCTGACTACCCCTACCCCCCAAAAAAATATTTAAAAGTTTGTTTTGGAAAAAAATTTAAAATTTTCATTTTCTATAACCCATACCAACACTGGGTCAGAAATTATTTTCCTAAAAAGTATTTTCTTCTCTCTAGTAAAAAATAAAAGATATTTTCTGAAAAGTGTTTTTCATTCACAAATCAAACACTAAAAAATATTTTCTATTCACCAACCAAACATGAGAAATAAGTCAGAAATCTATTTGTTTTCCAAAAAACATTTTCCATGAAAAGCGTTTTCCTTCATACCAAACACACCCTAAACTAGTTATATCTTTAGTAGCACCTCGGATTGCCACTAAAACCTATTTTTCCAACAATTGCAATATTAATATTTTAATTAATTTCTGGGGCCACCTAATTTCTGAAATTTGTATACATGTACATATCAATAAATTGCTTACCACTATTAAATGCATCCAATATTATTCAGTTAAAACAAATAATTGTCAGTTGAATAATTCAAATACTCTCAGAAAAAATATGCATGGGATATTCTTAAAAGGTTCAAGATGGAGAGGTGCAAGCCTGTACTGACCCCATTGGTTCACAATGAAAGTGGCTTCATTTTCACTTCTCTTGAAGCCACAATGAATGAGATGATCATCAATCTTACTGTACCATGCTTGAGGAGCCTGCTTTAATCCATACAATTCCTTATGAAGTCTGTAGACTTTATCCTCCATACCTATAACTTGAAAGCCTTCTGGTTGATCAATATAAATCTCCTCCCGCAATAGTCCATTTAAGAATGCCGATTTCACATCCAAATGATACAACTTCCAATTTGACTGAGCTGCCAAAGCAAATAGAAGCCTTATTGTATCATGTCGTGCAATAGGGGAAAACGTGTCTCCATAATCCAGACCTACAACTTGCGCGTAACCTTTCACAACAAACCTTACTTTGTATTTATAAACTGAGCTATCTGGATTAAGTTTGGTTCTATAAATCCACTTCACCCCGATTATATTTCTATTTTTGAGTTTATCAACCAGCTTCCAAGTATCATTCTTCTCGATCATACCAATCTCCTCCTTCATAGCTTCAATCCAAACTTCATGTCTTGATTCTTCTTGATAGCTATTTGGTTTTGAGATTGCAGCATTACATCTTTAGTATATTTCAAAAACGGACCTTGTCTTCAAAATTAGCGAATCAAGTGAGGATTCCCCATCTGATTATTCATCATTCTCTAGATTTTCAGAGCCAAATGATAGAATATCAGGCAGCGGACTCAAGTTCTGAAAATCTGCATTATCTTTCTCAATTTTCTTCTTATCCCAGCTCCAATAAGCATGCTCATCTCTTCTGATTGAAATACTTTTTGTTTGTAAGTTGAAAACTCTATAACCCTTAGCTTGTGATGAATAACCAATAAAGATACCCAATTCATCTTTCGGTTCAAGTTTGCTTCTTTTGACAGAAGGAACATGAGAATAGCATATTGAACCAAAAATATTTAGATGCTTGGCAGATGGTTGTATTCCACTCCATGCTTCAATAGGAGTCTTTTCATCCACAGATTTTGTTGTCAGCCTATTTAACAAACATACTGAAGTATGAATAGCTTCTGCTCAAAAGCTTTGTGGCAGTTTCTTTTCCAACAACAAACATCTAGCCATTTCAACAACAGTCATGTTCTTCCTCTCTGAGACTCCATTTTGTACGGGTGAATAGCTTACTGTCAACTTATGATCAATCCCCATATATTTACAATACTTATTGAACTCATTTGAAGTGTATTCACCACCATTGTCCAACCTCAAAGCCTTTAGCTTACAACCACTTTGTCTTTCCGCAAAAGCTCTAAATTTCTTAAAAACTGAAAATACATGAGACTTGTTACTCAGAAAATACACCCAAGTCATCCTTGTTAATTCATCAATAAAGAGCAAAAAATATTTATTGTGTCCCAAAGATGATGTCTGCGTAGGTTCACACACATCAGTGTGAACTAGTTCAAGTTTTTGAATTTCCCTCCAGGTAATATTTTTAGGAAATGCTTTCCTATATACCTTACCCATCTGACAGGACTCACAAACTTCTTTAGACAATGAAATCTCAAGTAAAATCCTTAGTCAAACCTTTTTCATCCATAGACTTTAAAGTAGCATAGTTAAAATGACCATATCTTTTGTGCCACAACCATGACTCATCCGTACTTGCAAAATTTGCACTATCAAACTTCTCATCTAAAGGAAAAGTTTTATCCACCATTTCTACTTTAACAATCAAACTATCTTCGTAGTCAAAGATCAAACAATGTTTGCTCTTAAAAAATAAAGAATAGATGATAATGCTCAACTATACCTATCACAATTCAAGATGTAAGCGGTCGTTAGCAATATAAATCCAACGAGGAGTTGGGATCAATCCCACGAGGAATGGAGCTATGTATAGAATTAAAATATGACGTACTAAAGTGATCTAGCTTTTTGTAGATGTAAGCAAATGAATCGATGCATAATGTAAATCGACAAAGTTTCAATTACCAATTGAAAGGAGTTTTAACTGATTGATTGCAACAAACACGAATTAAAGAGGAATTTAACCAATGAGAATTTTGGGACCTTAGGGATGTGTGAGTGTTCAAATACCAATTTCACTAAATGGGTCATTATGAATTGCATAAGAATGCTAAAACATAATGGGTAGGCTAGATTATGACTATGATAGCTATTTTGCAACCAACTACCATTCTTTCAATTGGGTTGTATCAAACCCCAACAGGCCATACAATTTGAACTCAGTCTTTTACCTTAATGAAACCCACTTTAACAAGCTGAGTAGTACAAGAAAGAACTCATACAATTATCAGCTAATAATTCCACTCAAATGCATCTTCAACAAGCATACAAAGAGATATAAACTAGAACTGAATTTGCAACTTCAATTCATAAGATGAAAACCTGAATAATCAACTGAACCCATTATATTTCAACTTTTAATTCAGCAATCCATAAGACCCACAATCTAATTAGGCATTTGAACACATAATCACACCCCTAAGGCATTGGGGTTTTAGCCAATCATAGTAATGATGAAGAGATAGCTACCAAAAACATTAGCCATTGATTTCCCAAGTCTTCAAACAGCAAATACAATCAACTAAAATTATACCTAATGTTCAATTCCCAAGAAAACACAAGAATAGTTCACAAAATCCCTCAAAGTGAAATGTACTTTCTAAGTTCGAGTTCTAGTTCCTCTCTCACTCACCCCCTCAATTCAATTTAGAAATTTTTGTTTATACTTTCCCAAAAAACTCCACACGATTTGAATTTCAGGGTCATTCGGTGGCATAAGTCGGGCTCGCCCTTCCACTCAGCGATGCGCCAAGTTGCTTGATCTCGCCCTTTAATCCTTGACTTCAGTACTGATCTCATTCTGGAACTTTAGGCGATGTGCATCGAGCTCGCCGTTTTGATTGGCGACTCGCCGTCTGGTCCCTCAGCTCGCCGGTTTGACCTAGATTTTTTCTTTGGTTGCTGGAATTTTAGGCGAGGCCTTGTTCACTCGGTGTGTCGCCGAGTTGCCTTTGGCGAGCCTCGGCCTTCTTGTTCCTTCAATTTTTTGTAACCTTTCGGCTTTTTTTGCATTATATTGTCCTTGACTCATTCCAAGTCCTTCATGATGCACACAAATCATTTAACATTAGTTATAGGTGCAAAATGGTCATTAAGGACACTAATTTGGCACAAATGAATCTATAAATGAGTCAAAACTACCGACTCATCAACACCCCCAACTTAAACTTTTGCTTGTCCTCAAGTAAAACTAGAGATCAATGAACTTAATAGAAATATCTACAAGCAGTACTGCTTAAGAACTCACATGAAAGTGCACACAAGGATTAATCTAAGATACAAGGATCAAATGCACACCAAAAGCATCAAATTCTGACTAGCCATCATCAGTTAAAGTCTATGCTCACAAGTGCTCACCTAAAGCACAAACTTATGCCCACAAAGATATTTGAATGCCCTTACATCAAAAAGGATTCCACTCTCTTGCCCAAGTTCAATTGAAAATCAATATTTCGGAATCAATACAACACTCACACTCTCAAAAGATAAAGAGTTTACACAACTTTGCCCATAGGCTTGCCAGAGTTTTCCATCCAACTATCACAAGGTTCATGTAAGATCACAAAGGACTTTAGAGGCTTGTAACTGGGCTGGGGTTCAAAGTATGGTCATTTTTGGTTTAGTGGCTCTACCTTCATGAAGCATGGTTTCCATTTCACTTCTCCTTCCCTTTCTTTCAAACATTTCAATTTCACAACTGATCCTTTGTCACTTTGCAGTACACAAATCATTTCTGTGAACACCCCTTTTCATTTTCACCTCCATGCACAATGGTACTATCTTATTCAAATCTTTTTTTTCTTTCTTTTCTTTTCAGCTTTTCTTTTTTCTTTTTTTTTATATGGAAGGGTTCCATCTTTTTTCACAGACAGTCTTTCACAAGATCAAGATCACAAACCTCTAGCTCAATTTCTCTCTTTATGCTCACCACACCCCAACTTAGGCTTTTGGCCTAAGTTCGCTATTCAAACTGACCAATACTTCACGAAGGTTATAGGTAGGAGAGACAAGGAATTTTCACACAAATGGCTAAGGTTCTTGTATTTATGTTTCAATCAAGGAGAATGATAGCCTCAAATGGTGCCAAGCTGGGTTCACACACTCACAAGGTAGTCAACAAAGGTTTAGCAATTAGGTTCACCCTCAAAAATGTTTCATGCCTAAGATCATTTACCACATTCATCAATGCTTAGTCACACGGACTACCAGGGTTCAAACACAATTGCGGATAACAACTTTACGAGTCAAGCTTGCGTGCAACGATCATTGCTGAAACGACCCCAAAAATGTCCGAAAATGTGCTTCGGAAACACCTATAATTGTAATTTCCATATATCTCAAAATCCGTGCATGATTTCGGAAATTCGACTTCATATTCTTATTCGTGGGGTCAAATTGAGTGGGAAATGGGTCTAACCCGAATTTTAGAGCAACCGTATCAAAATTCGAAAATCGCAAAAATTGCGATTTGGAGGGTCAACTTTAAAGGGGCATATCTCTTAGCACACAAGGAACTGGAAGGGCTGCAAACCTATTAAATTAAAGCTCTTTGAGTTAGCTTTCCAACGCACTTGGTTTCACCTCATTCCGAGTTAGGATGAGGGAGTTATGACCATTTTCGTAAAACCTGTCTGTGCAGATTTGCAATTTCCAGTGAGCAGTTTTTTTTTGAGGCGGGTTGGAGTCATTTTTTTTATAAAAAGGGGATATGTCCCATACTTAGTCATTTTCTAAACTCCAAAATCACTCTCTAAGCCCTCTCCAAAAATTCCTCCAAGATCTTCAACCAAATTCAAACATCTCAAGCTCTAATTCCGGATTCAAGACTCAATCTCAAGCTTCGATTCTCCATTCCAATCTTCATTAAGGATTCTCCAAAGTTGAGGTATGTGGGTTTGATTGTGGAAACCTTCCTTTCCACAAGTCCAACCATTTATCCTCTATTTCTACTCCAAGTTTATGGGTCCTTATGATTATTTATGAACTCTTGAATTATGGAATTACTACTACACACCCTATTATGGTCCTTTTTGCATATTATCATGAAATGGAATTTTTATGTGATGTTTATGGTTTACATGCTTCCATGATCAAATTATGAAGGTTGATATATATATGTATGTTGTTGGTGGGCTGATTTATATGGATTTTGGAATTGGTTGGACTTAGTATTCTTGAAATACATGATTTCATTTACATGAACAATTGCCCACCTTGTGTTTGATAAAATGCCCATTTATAGAATTCTTAGGAAAGGGAAGGTCCAAGGTACGTCCTATGAGACGGATGGTTATGTAATTACTGAAATGATGATGAAATGGACACATGTATATGATTTTTTCTAAATAAGTGTTGTGAGTCGACCATGCCTAGTACGGGGGTAGTAGGCCCGTATAACCATATCGAGGGGTTTGTACCTTGGTTGCCTAGTACGGGGGGTAGTAGGCCCGTATAACCATATCGAGGGGTTGGTACCTTGGTCCCTAGCACGGGGGGTGGTAGGCCCGTGTTACCATATCGAGGGGTTTGTACCTTGATCCCTAGCACGGGGGGTGGTAGGCCCGTGTAACCATATCGAGGGGTTTGTACCTTGGTCCCTAGCACGGGGGGTGGTAGGCCCGTGTAACCATATCGAGGGGTTTGTACCTTGGTCCCTAGCACGGGGGGTGGTAGGCCCGTGTAACCATTTCGAGGGGTTTGTACCTTGGTCCCTAGCACGGGGGGTGGTAGGCCCGTGTAACCATATTGAGGGGTTTGTACCTCTTTCGCCTCTCCAAGGGGGTGGTAGGCCTTGGAAATACTATATTGATGGTCACTCGCCACACATGTACTACGTCCCACTAAATATGATTTTATGTAAGCATCATTATACATATCCATCTAATGTAGCATTGCATTGCATCCCATATACTTAGTACATTCAAATGTACTAACGCGTACTCTATGCCTACATGATGTCACCATGTAGGGACCGGAGCACCGCTTGACCATCCTCCTCCGCGTGGCTAGTACGATTTTTCTATAGTGGTTATTGGTGAGTCCTCCATTTCGGGGACGTTGCTCATGATCTTTTGCTATGTATTAAACTTTTCCTTTCTAGTTATGTTTTGACTATGAGGGTGAGCCCAGTAGTTTTTCTTGGCCCCCGCTAAGTACTCATGTTTAGAGGTGGTGTTGGACAAGTTGTGTTTTATGCTTGAGCTTGACTCATCTATGGTATTTATGTATCATTTTTTTTTTTCTTCTTGCTCCCCTTAGTCCCGATTTCCCCTTGACTATGCTTATCGCTTATGGTCATTTAATTGCTTCCGCGACCAAGAATGTGTAATGATACTCTATGAGCCTTGTTTGGGGTTCCTTCGGGTTCCCCATTCGCCGGTCACACCTAGGCCCTAGGCTTGGGTCGTGACAAAACTTGGTATCAGAGCACTAGGTTGAATGTCCTCGGAGTCCAACACACCGCGTTGATTGAGAGGTCCGATTCGGTTGTGTTGTGCACCACAATATGAGTAGGAGGCTATTAGACGTTTTAGGAAAATGTTTCCCATTCTCCATGTTCTAGTCGTGCTGTAGAGTTGAATTAAGTTCTTCCCTAACGGTTGTTCTTTGCTATGGCTAATCAAGCCAACCACGGGACCCAAGCCCCTCAGGCTCCTACCCCGGCATCACGGGTGAGAGACTTCGTGCGGATGAATCCCCCAGAATTCTATGGGTCTAAGTTAGATGAAGACCCTCAAGAGTTCATTGATGAAGTCCACAAGATATTAGCTATCATGGGCGTGAGGTCAGAAAATAAGGCGGAGTTGGCGGCCTACCAACTAAAAGGAGTGGCCCAAATATGGTACAACCAATGGGAGAAAGAGAAGGGGGCAAACTATGTGGTGCCTTGGGAAGAGTTCAAAACGGCTTTCCTTAATCGATTCTTTCCTCTAGAGCTTAGGGAAGCCAAATTGGTGGAGTTCATGAATTTAAAACAAGGATCTATGAGTGTGAGGGAGTATGCCCTCAAGTTTAACCAACTTTCAAGATATGCTCCACACTTGGTTGCCGACTCACGGTCTAGAATGAATAAATTCGTGATGGGTGTGTCCGACCTAGTGAGTGAAGAATGCCGGTCCGCAATGTTGATTAGTGACATGGACTTGTCCCGCTTGATGGTCTATGCCGAACAAATGGAGGAGGAGAAGTTGAGGAAGAGGAGGGGTCATGAGGCCAAGAGGGCCCGTTTTGAGGGTCAAGTTCCAATTCCCAAGTGAACCCATTCTTGAGTGGGAAAGCCAAAAATGTGGTAGTCAAGGGTAGATTCATCTCTTTCATTAAAGCCCGTAAGTTGATATCTAAGGGGTGTCTCTATCACCTTGTGAGGGTTAGGGATGTGGAGTCCAAAACCCTTCTTATAGAGTCGGTTCCGGTCGTAAATGAATTCCTTGATGTCTTTCCTAATGACCTTCCCGATGTTCCTCCCGAAAGGGAAATAGATTTTGGCATAGACCTCCTCCCCGATACTCAACCCATTTCTATTCCCCCTTACCGTATGGCCCCGGCGGAGTTAAAGGAGTTGAAAGAACAATTGAGGGACTTGTTGGAGAAGGGTTTTATTAGGCCTAGCCAATCACCATGGGGTGCACCGGTGTTGTTTGTGAAGAAGAAAGATGGGTCCTTTAGGATGTGTATTGATTATCGGCAACTCAATAGGTCACCGTCAAGAATAAATATCCTCTTCCTAGGATTGATGACTTGTTCGACCAATTGCAAGGGGCTAGCCACTTCTCTAAGATTGATCTTCGGTCCGGGGTATCATCAAGTGAAGGTGAGGGGGTGACATTTCCCAAGACAGCCTTCCGGACTAGGTATGGACATTATTGAATTTGTGGTCAGTCCTTTGGGTTGACCAATGCACCGGCTACCTTCATGGACCTAATGAATAGGGTCTTTAAACCCTACCTTGATTCCTTTGTTGTGGTTTCATTGATGATATTTTAAATCTATTCGCATAGCGAGGAAGAACATACGGGTCACTTGAGGGTTGTGTTGCAAAGATTAAGAGAGGAGAAGTTGTATGCCAAGTATGAAAAGTGTGAATTTTGGTTGAGGGAGGTTGCCTTCCTAGGTCATGTGGTGTCGGGGGATGGTATTAAGGTAGACCCTAAGAAGACCGATGTGATTAGAAATTGGCCTAGGCCATTGACCCCGTCGGATATTAGGAGCTTCTTGGGCTTAGCGGGTTACTACCGGAGATTTGTGAATGGGTTTTCTTCTATTGCTTCTCCCATGACTAAGTTGACACAAAAGAAGGCTAAGTTTGAGTGGACCGACGAGTGCGAAAGGAGTTTTCAAACCTTGAAAGATAAACTTGTGTCCGCTCCTATATTGTCACTACCGGATGGGCTTGAGGGATTTGTTGTGTATTGTGATGCTTCTAGAGTTGGCTTGGGTTGTGTCCTAATGCAAAATGGTAAGGTGATAGCCTATGCTTCTAGACAACTCAAAGTGCATGAAAAGAACTATCCTACGCATGATCTTGAATTAGCCGCGGTGGTGTTTGCTTTAAAGATTTGGCGTCATTATTTGTATGGGGTACATGTCGATGTGTTCACCGATCATAAGAGCCTCCAATATGTCTTCACCCAAAAAGATCTCAACTTGAGACAAAGAAGGTGGCTAGAATTTCTTAAAGATTATGATATGAGTGTGCATTATCATCCCGGTAAAGCTAATGTGGTGGCGGATGCTTTGAGTAGGGTGTCTATGGTAGCCTAGCTCATGTTGATATTGGTAATAGGGAAATGGCTAGGGAGGTACATCGGTTGGCTAGGTTGGGGGTTAGGTTGGAAGAGGTTGGTAATGGTGGTGTGGTCGTTGTTGATGGTGCTAGGTCTTCCCTGGTGGATGAGGTGATAGCAAAACAAGATCTTGACTCTTCCTTGTTTGCATTGAAGGCCTTGGTGAAAGAGGGCAAGGTGGAAGTTTTCTCCCAAGGGGGAGATGGTGCCCTTAGGTACCAAGGTAGGTTGTGTGTGCCTTGTGTTGATGGTTTGAGAGAGAAAATTCTTGAGGAGGCTCATAATTCTTCCTACTCCATCCACCCCGGTTCCACCAAAATGTATAGAGATTTGAGGGATGTGTATTGGTGCGGGAGGCCATGAAGGTAAGGACATTGCCAAATTCGTGCTCCGGTTGAGTCATAGTTGTCAACAAGTCAAGGCCGAACATCAAAGGCCGGGTGGTCTAACCAAGACATAGAATTCCTACTTGGAAGTGGAAGAAATTAATATGGATTGTAGTATGGTACCCAAAGACTAGAAAAAGGTTTTGATTTCTATTTGGGTGGTGGTTGATAGGATGACAAAATCGGCTCATTTTCTACCGAGTAAAAGACAACATAATGCGGCGCGGAAGATTATCGCAAGGTTATATATTCATGACTTGGTAAGGTTGCATGGGATTCCTCTATCCATCATATCGGACCGTGGTACTCAATTTACTTCACACTTTTGGAAGTCTTTTCAAAGGGGTCTAGGTACGAGAGTTAAGCTTACTACGGCCTTTCACCTGCAAACGGATGGACAAGCCGAAAGGACTATCCAAACACTTGAGGATATGCTTAGGGCTTGTGTATTGGAGCTTAAGGGTAGTTGGGATGATCATCTTCCATTGATTGAGTTTGCCTATAACAATAGCTACCATTCTAGCATCGGTATGGCTCCTTTGAGGCTCTCTATGGGAGGCGTTGTAGATCACCGGTTGGGTGGTTTGAGGTTGGTGAGGTGGCCTTGTTAGGACCAGACCTAGTTATGGAGGCTCTTTAGAAGGTTAGGATGATTATAGAAAGGTTGAAGATGGCCCAAAGTCGCCAAAAGTCCTATGCCGATGTGAGGAGAAGGGCTCTTGAATTCCGGGTTGGTGATTGGGTTTTATTTGAAAGTGACACCCATGAAGGGTGTGGTTCGTTTTTGGTAAGTAAGGGCAAGTTGAGCCGCAAGATACGTGGGTCCTTCATAAGGTGATGAGAGAATTGTACGTAGCTTATTGAGTTGGAATTGCCCTAGCGAGCTTTGGATTTGGTTCATGTCGGTATATTCATGTTCTATGTTGAGGAGTGCTGTGGGTGTTCCGAAATGCATTGTGTCCTCCTGATGTTTGGCGTGTTGTTGAGATAAAATTTGCCTATGAAGAGGTTGAGAAACAAGATGTGCTTCCATAAAGTCCTTTGGAGATCAACAAGTTGAAAAAAGTGCTACTTGGGAGGCCGAAGCGGACATGCAAAGGCGATATCCTTATCTTTTCCACTCCACTCGAGCCTAAGGTATTGATCTAAGCCCTTTATAAATTCTCAGGTCTTAAGTTCAGCCCCCATGTCATTGCATACATTCATGCTTAAGTTGACAAGTTCATTGTGGTTTTACAACTATGTTGAGGTTTTGAAATAAGGTGTAAGTGCATTGTTGCATCCTTATGTGGGCTGAAATTGCCATGTTTGTGTCTCTCATGTACGTTCTTTTACATTCGGGGACGAATGTTCCCAAGGGGGAGATATTGAACGACTCCAAAAATGCCTGAAAATGTGCTTCGGAAACACCTATAATTGTAATTTCAATATATCTCAAAATCCGTGCATGATTTCGGAAATTCGACTTCATATTCTTATTTGTGGGGTCAAATTGAGTGGGAAATGGGTCTAAACCGAATTTTAGAGCAACCGTATCAAAATTCAAAAATCGCAAAAATTGCGATTTTGAGGGTCAACTTTAAAGGGGCATATCTCTTAGCACACAAGGAACTGGAAGGGCTGCAACCTATCAAATTAAAGCTCTTTGAGTTAGCTTTCCAACGCACTTGGTTTCAGCTTATTCCGCGTTAGGATGAGGGAGTTATGACCATTTTCGTAAAACCTGTCTGTGCAGAATTTCCAATTCCAGTGAGCCTTTTTTTTCTAGGCGGGTTGGAGACTTTTTTTATAAAAAGGGGGTATGTCCCATACTTAGTCATTTTCTTAACTCACAACACTCTCTAAGGCCTCTTCAAAATTCCACCAAGATCTTCAACCAAATTCAAACATCTCAAGCTCTAATTCCGGATTCAAGACTCAATCTCAAGCTTCGATTCTCCATTCCAATCTTCATCAAAGGATTCTCCAAAGTTGAGGTATGTGGGTTTGATTGTGGAAACCTTCCTTTCCACAAGTCCAACCATTTATCCTCTATTTCTACTTCAAGTTTATGGGTCCTCATGATCAATTATGAATTCTTGAATTACGGAATTACTACTACACACCCTATTATGGTCTTTTTTTTGCCATATTATCCATGAAATGGAATTTTTATGTGCATTGTTTACTGGTTTACATGCTTTCCATGATCAAATTATGAGGTTGATTATATATGTTGTTGTTGGTGGGCTGATTTATATGGATTTGGAGATTCGGTTGGAATTAGTATTCTTGAAATACATGATTTTCAATTTACATGAAACAATCTGGCCCACCCGTGTTTTAATAAATGCCATTTATAGGATTCTTTAGGAAGGGAAGGTTCAAAGGTAGTCTAAGAGACGGATGTTATGTAATTTACCATGAGCTGATGCTGAATGGACACATGTATATGATTTTCTCTAAATAAGTGGTTGTGAGTCGAGCCATGCTTAGTACGTAGGGGGGTGGTAGGCCCGTGTAACCATATCGAGGGGTTTGTACTTTGGTCCCTAGCACGGGGGGTGGTAGGCCCGTGTAACCATATCGAGGGGTTTGTACCTTGGTCCCTAGCACGGGGGGTGGTAGGGCCGTGTAACCATATCGAGGGGTTTGTACCTTGGTCCCTAGCTCGGGGGGTGGTAGGCCCGTGTAACCATATTGAGGGGTTTGTACTTTGGTCCCTAGGCCACCGGGGGGTAGTAGGCCCGTATAACCATATCGAGGGGTTTGTACCTTGGTCCCTAGCACGGGGGGTGGTAGGCCCGTGTAACCATATCGAGGGGTTTGTACCTTGGTCCCTAGCACGGGGGGTGGTAGGCCCGTGTAACCATATTGAGGGGTTTGTACCTCTTTCGCCTCTCCAAGGGGGTGGTAGGCCTTGGAAATACTATATTGATGGTCACTCGCCACACATGTACTACGTCCCATTAAATATTTATGTAAGCATCATTATACATACTATTTTATTAATATGCTATCTATTGGGTATGATTACGCCTTTTTCCTATGATGTCCATCTAATGTAGCCTTGCATTGCATCCCATATACTTAGTACATTCAAATGTACTAACGCATACTCTATGCCTACATGATGTCACCATGTAGGGACCGGAGCACCGCTTGCCCATCCTCCTCCGCGTGGCTAGTACGATTTTCTATAGTGGTTATTGGTGAGTCCTCCATTTCGGGGACGTTGCTCATGATCTTTTGCTATGTATAAAACTTTTTCCTTTCTAGTTATGTTTTGACTATGAGGGTGAGCCCGGTAGTTTGTCTTGGCCCCCGCTAAGTACTCATGTTTAGAGGTGGTGTTGGACAAGTTGTGTATTATGCTTGAGCTTGACTCATCTATGGTATTTATGTATTATTTCTTTTTTTTTTCTTGCTCCCTTAGTCCCGATTTCCCCCTTGATTATGCTTATCGCTTATGGTCATTTAATTGCTTCCGCGACCAAGGATGTGTAATGATACGCTATGAGGCTTGTTTGGGGTTCCTTCGGGTTCCCCATTCGCCGGTCACATCTAGGCCCTAGGCTTGGGTCGTGACAAAGCCTCTCAAAAAAGGCATATCATCAATGTCTATATCGAGACATGGATTCCATCAACTAACTTATTATTTCACCAATATATATTATTATCATCCAATCTACCAAGCAAATTTACCCATCTCAGAATCTCAGCTTTTTTTTTTGGTAATTGTTTAACTTTTTCTTAATCACCAAAGAGTATATTTACAAAGGGAAGTTAGGCTACCACAACCCACTTTTCCTTACAAATTACTACTGCTATAACTCCTATCTACCCAAAACTTCTAAAATCTGCACTTATCTAGCATTTGTCTAACTGTTGTCAAAGCTCGCACATCGCAGACGCATGACACTTCACGCTTTGTTGTTCCCAATGGTCTCCTTCTTCTCAAATATTCGAGTATTTCTCTCCTTCCATATAGCATAGATGTATTCAGTGTATACCATTTGTAGAGCTCTAGCTTCTCGTGTTTTGCCTTCAGTATGTAGTAGGATCCAATGGTGCGTTGCATCCGAAGTCTGAATTGGTGGAGATGCGATTTGCAGCCATTGTAGTAGTCTAGTCCAAACATCCCATGAGTACGAGCATTATGAAAATAGGTGATTTCTAGTTTCTGATTCATGTTTCCACAGAATACAGGTGGGATCCTTCACCAAGCCCCGTTTGAGCATCCTATCCACTGTAAGTAGTCGACCTTGCAAAGGAATGGCTATACAAGTGAAAAGTGTATAGTTAAAGGAATGGCTAGGTAAAGCATACTATAACTTTGGAAACTACAGTTTATAAAGTTTGAGTTCAGATATGACTATGCACTGTGAACTGGTTCGGCATAGATTTACTATGGGTTTATTAATGACTTCTATGAAGGTTGGGTTTTGGTTTGGGTGACAAACAGTGATGTGTGGAAGGTTCTGCTTTTTTATGTTGGTTTGAATTGTTCAAATTATGGTAGATGACTTATGGAGGCACTACGGTATGAACCTACAGTTCTACATGGTTATTAAGGATTTCAAGGGGATTGAAACTACTCTGTTGATGGGACTACACAAACTGTTATGATGAGTTACATAGACACTTGGTGGCAAGTAAAGGTTATGTGCTTATGGTATACATAATTCTTGGGTTGATCAAGGGTTTATCAATGATTTGGTATGGGTATACAATTGTTTGATTGATGGTTGATGCATGGCATGTGAAGATTTGCATGTAGTCGATATTGGTATCATATTCAATAGTTTTAGCTTGATGGAAAAGTACTATTAAATTTGGAATTAGTGATATCAGCCTTAGGTAGGACCAGTTTCAGACATGGAATGCTTAGAGTAGGCTTGGGACTAATAGAAATCTTTCATTTGAAAAAAAAGATGAGTCATATTTCAGAGTTATGGGATGTGACAATGATTTTTCCAAGAAATTTTGGTACTAATGTTGGTTTTGGAAAAATGAGTATCGGATCAGTAAGCTCATGATATTTCGTTGGTATTAGATTTTTCTTTTCAGTTGTTTGATTATGGTGAATACGTAGGATTTTGATGAGTCGAACACGTATACTCTAGTTATCAACAAAGAATTTTACCCGTCATTAATTATTTCCCTTACAACTTCACATATTATTCAATCGTATCACTAAATTTTGAATACTAAATTATTAAATAAAATAGAAAAGGACACATTAGATAATGGTCCAAAACAGAAGAAATATAAATGAATGATAAAAGGGAAAATAAATAAAGAAGTTGAGAGGTGACAACTTAGGTAAAAATATACATAAGATTGATGAAAACCGTCTATCTATAATCATAAGTTTTGACTTTGAATATTAATATTTTATTTGAATACCCGATTGTTGGATAAAACAGACTAAGGACACATTAAATAACGATCTAAGAAAGGAAAATTGTCAATGAATGTTAAAAGGAAAAAGAAACAAAGAAGTGGAGAGGTGACAAATCAGGTAAAAAAAAATTTAAATAATGGATAAAATTCCTTTATCTAATCATAAATTTTGATTTTGAATTCTAATACTTTGTTTGATATAAATTTTAAATAATTTTGATACAAATTAAGGATAGAAAGGTTCCTCGACACAAGAGATCACTAAACCACTTCACATATATTTCAATTATCTAAAAACAAAATTTCCCCATCATTCATTTTTTTTATTTTTACGACTATATATTATTTAAACATATCATTAAGTTTCGAATACCAGATAATTATAACACATTAGGTAATAGTCTAAAGAATGCAAAATCATTTAAATTAAAAAGGAAAAAAATTAAAAATAATAAAGAATTGGAAAAGGTGACAAAAAAAAGAATCGGTTTTCCCCTATAAATTGTCCTCTTCCATTCTTCTGCTTGTTCACTCAAATCTCACTAATTTTCTCTTTGTTTACAAAATTTTATCATCTGTTAAAATGGTTGATGTTGTTGCTGATGCAAACATGGATGCTGTACAACGCCGTCTCATGTTCGATGGTGAGTTTATTCTCTATCTCTCTTTTCCATTTTTACTATGAATTCTATACAATTTGCTAAACTTGTGGTAGTTGTTACAAGACAACCTTTTGTGAACTTTCACGAAGAAAGCTGCCCTGTTCTACTCTTTTAACTCGGTAATTGTTGTTATCAATGTTTGATCTGCAGATGTATTTTGGTGGATGTGAATGAAAAGGTTGTTAGTCATGAATCCAAGTACAATTGTAAGTTTAGATTTTTGGAATTTCCCCCGTGTGTGTTGTCTTCTTGTGTACATGTCTCCTATTTTTCCTCAATAATCTGCTATTGATGTGCAGGTCATTTGATGGAAAAGATAGAATCTGAGAATTTATTGCACAAAGCTTTCAGTGTATTTCTTCTCAACTCAAAGAATGAACTTCTTCTTCAGGTATGTCACATAAGAAGATTGCAAGTGCTGAATGATTATATAGTCTTGGCATCTTAAGATATCGTCTCAATATTAGAATGGTTGATATTTAGACCAGCTATAAAATAACTCATCAAATGAGACACATCTTTGTATCTTTTGAAGATTAAAACACTTAATATATGTTGTTCTTGTGTTGTATGTGTAGCAACGATCTGCAACAAAGGTTACCTTTCCTTTGGTGTGAAAAAACACGTGCTGCAACCACCCTCTCTTCAGAGAGTCTGAGCTTATTGAGGAGAATGCTCTTGGTATATTTTCTATTTAAGCTGAAAGTCTTTAATTTTTACCATCCTGACTTCTCTTATTCAAATTCAATTTATTCTGTGTTGTAATTTCTATTATTAGGTATCAAAAATGCTGCACAAAGGAAGCTTCTTGATGAACTCGGTATTCTGGCTGAAGATGTCCCGGTTGACCACTTCACACCATTGGGTTGTATGCTTTACAAGGCACCGTCTGATGGAAAGTGGGGAGAGTATGAATGTACTGAAATATCTTCTTCGTATTATGATTTTGTTGTGCTTATAACCTATTTGTCCAGCCTTTTAGTATGCCAAAAGGGCTTGTTTTAGACAGTTGGGTGTTGCTTTGGGCAAAAAATACTTTTCAAAATAAGTAGATTTTGGAAGCTTGGTCTAGTAGGTTATGTGACTATTTAGCGATTATTATCTCTAATTATAATGTCGTAGTTACTAAATTAGTTGCATATCTCGCAAAAGCATGAATGTGCATTGAGAAGATAGGTATATCTCCTAGCTGATTCTTTCTTTTGTTATTGCAATCGATTATCTTCTATTCATCGTTCGCGATGTCAATGTTCACCCCAACCCGGATGAAGTTGCTGATATCAAATATGTGAACCAAGAACAACTAAAGGAGCTTCTGAGGAAAGCAGATGCTAGTGAAGAAGTTTAGATTCTATCTCTTTGGTTCAGACTTGTTGTTGACAACATCTTGTTCAAATGGTGGGACCATGTTGAGAAGGGGACTATCGTAGAAGCTGCTGATATGAAAATCATTCACAAGTTGATTTAAAAGCTACGTTACTCAAACTCTCCAAAATAATTGTTGCACCTGTGTGGATCCAACAATTCACCTGTCGTCATTTTTGAAGAGTCTTGAGCAAACATAGCTTAAAAGGAGCCAACTTTTAACATGGTTGAAAAAATACATTCCTATTCCCTTAGACAAATAAATTTGGTGGTATTATTTTCAAGATTTCCTTTTTTGCTATGTTTTTTTGTTGTTGTGAGAATAGAACTGAAACATTATTGAACTGATCAGAACTTGTAACATAGACATGTTTCTGTTGAATTTTAATTAAGTAGCTTGCTGTTTTGTGCTTGGCAAATTTATGTTGTCCAAAATTTTTCTCGTACACTCTAGCCTTTCCAGGCCTCACTTGTGGCCATGGAAGTTCACTGGATATGTTGTGGTTGTTATAAGTGCACAGATTGTCAATTTTGGGACCCCCATTTGGGCCACGACACAAAATCCATGTCTGAAGTTTGATATATTGCTTGTTCATGCAAACTTCCAAAATATGGATCTGAAGTTTGGTTTGCCAAAATCAAGCTTTGAATATGCAGGAAACTATACCCAATGACTTGAATATGTATGTTTGTCGTTTTTGACTTATATGTTCAAAATTGAGGGTAGTTTTTCTGAACTTTCAACTGTTTATCTTCATCTTTGCCAATGTTTTTGAACTTTTCCCTTGATTTTTCATATTCAAAATTCAAGATTTACTTCAATCACATTTTGCAATAGTAGTGTTTTTAGATGGTATTAATTTACTCCACGAAATTTTGTATAAATTTCTATTATATGATTTTAATAAGGTTTGATTCAATCATTATACTTCATTTAATGTAAAGAATCTTTTTCATTATTAAATGATATACATCATATAATATTACAAGTAGAAAGCTCCCAAGTGCAAAGTTAGATTAGCATTTTACCCTTATACTAAATAAAATGTTATAAAATATCTAATTTGTTAAATATTAAAATTAAATGAATACAAATATAAGATTATCAACTTTTAGTAAGAGAATAAATATTAAAACCTTTTAGTTTTCTTTTGTTAAATACAAGAGCCAAACTGACGTTAGCCAATTCCATTTTATCATGTTAAGAATTTAAAAGGTTGCAAAAATTTAATATGCATTATTTTTTCTCTTTATTTGTTTTAAATTTTCACCTTCATAACTCCATAGCTATTACATATTCAATTGATACTCTTAATATCTATAACTCTCATACTTTTCATATTCAAAACCTCCAAATATTTAATTTAAAATGATAAGATATCTTTTGGTATTCCTCCATTACAAAACTATAAATTCATAATTTTTTATTCACCCCTACCCAATGTTATCTTTTCCATTCTATACAAAGTAGTGAAGCATGGTATAATTATTATGCTATCTGATTCACTTTTAGTTTGACTTGTGAAGAAGACTCTTGGATTTTTGATTGGTTATGGAGAAGGTGTCGACAAATCTTCGAAAAATTATGTACTGATTATGTATATTTTTCCCCATCTTAATATTGTTATGATTAAAGGCTTAAGATAATGATGTGTATTGTGTATGTTTTTATTTTCTTCTTTGTTTATTTTTTTGTGTTTTCTCTCTATTAAACTTCTTTAATTTACTTTTCTATGAAGTTCTGATTGTCGTAAATCTGTATGTTTACTTCGGCTCAACTTAGCTATTTATGGCTTTATTGGAAGTTTTCTAACTACTGAAAAAAGTTCAAAATTTACGGTTGGTAAATAAAAAGGAATTAATTTTAAACATTTATATACGCCCCTCATTGGTGTTTCTTGTCACGTTTATAAAGATTTATTTGTAGTTGTTGCATTTTATTACACTCATTACATGCATGTTCATAGAATTTAAATCATTCTAACAAGTCTATAAAAAATATACATGGGACACACGTGCAATGCACGTGTCCAGAAACTAGTATATAAAATAGATTATCTGTTACAATAAGTAAATGTGACCTAATTGTATAAAATTTCCTATCACAAACTGTATACATAACTTAAACTCATTATCATGTAGAATATACAAAGTATAATTTTCAATGACTACTAAGATACTTCACGTGATTTCATATGCTCCTATAACATGTTCAGAAGTTGAAAGTTGCGAAAATAAGGATGACTGAACATACTAGAAGCAACACGATAAGAAAGAAAAATATTCAGGACAAGGTAGAATTGACCTCGGTAGAGGATAAGATGGTAGAGGAGATAGGGAGGTGAGACTAAGGCGGTTCAAACATGTGGAGAGATGACATACGGATGCCCCAATGTGAAGGTGTGAGAGGCTAGCTTTGGTGACTTTTAGGAGAGGTAGAGGTAGGTCGAACAAAGACTAAGGAGATGTGATTATACAAGACATGACACAACTTCAACTTACCGATGATATGATCTTATACAGGAGGTTATGAAGGGCACAAATTAGGATAGAGGGTTAGAAGATAATTGTGTTTTGCCTAGCTTCTACCTTCATACCAGTAGTAGTATGAACTCTCATAAGTTATTGTCTTTTAATTTTATTATTTTCTAAAAATACAATTGATGTAAATTTAGTAAAAAGTCATAGACAATTAAATTTGCAGTTCCTTTTTTGTAACACCCCAAAACTTTTTAAGCTAAGATCCGAACCATTTCTTCATAAGTTGTGTAGAGTTGTACCGGACGATTCTTAATAGTGCATAGGTGTTTGAGTCAATTATTTAGTGTGCAAAGATGTTTGGAAATGAATTAAGGTAATAATATTTCTCTAATACAAAGTTGAGTTGAAAGTTTCCTTATTAGTTAAGTTTCCATATACGATTTTACTTTGGTCAATTTCAAACGACCATATCTCTTAGAATACTAGATAAAAAGGTGCCCGTGCCAGCACGGGCCCAATATATATTACTTTTTTATCTCAATTTATGTGATATAGATGAAATTTTGAGAGTCAACTAATTTTTTGCATGTTTTTTCAAAAAAAAAATTAAGTTGTTAATTTGTTATGATTTATTATTTTTTTACGTCATTTTCGAATAATATATGTTACTCCTTTTGTTCCAACTTATGTGACATATATGGAATTAGGAGAGTCCACCACATTTCTTATATGTCCTTTTAAGTATTTTCAATTGTTAATTATAGTATCGTTTACGTAACTTTCAATAATATATATTGTTCCATCTATTCAAATTCACGTGTCACCGATAGAATTTTAAGAGGCAACTAATTTTTTTCTATTTTTTTTAAAAAAATATTTAAAGTTGTTAATTATTGTGATTTATAATACTTTAAACGTCATTTCAAATATATAGAATATTTTAAATTGTTAATTATTGTGATTTATAGAATTTTCAAACATATTATGTATGTTTAAAAGTAGTGTGTTCGTACTCTCTTATTAGATAGTAAAAATACTTTAAGTTGTTAATTACGTAACTTTCAGTAGTATATATTATTTCATCTATTTAAATTCATGTGTCACCGATAGAATTTTAAGAGTCAACAAATTTTTTTCTATTTTTTTTAAAAATATTTTAAGTTGTTAATTATTGTGATTTATAATACTTTTAACGTCATTTTAAATATATAATAGAATATTTTAAGTTGTTAATTATTGTGATTTATAGAATTTTCAAACATATCACATAATTATTGTGATTTATAATATTTAAAAGTACTGTGTTTGTAGCTACTTATTAAATAGTAAAAATATTTTAAGTTGTTAATTATTGTAATTTACAGTGTATGTTACGTAATTTTCAAATTTGTAATAAAATATTTTAAGTTTATAATTATAATATTATTGTATTTTATAAAATGTTGCGTAATTTGCAAATTTGTAATAAAACATTTTAAGCTATTAATTATAAGAATTTATAGTATCTCAAATGTAATTTTTAAATATATGATAAATTAAAAAGAAAAATAAGATGAATAAATTAAAATAAAAAGGACAACAACAAATTTAATACGTAATATTTTTGTAATATACTTTATAAAATACAATATTAGCAATTGAGTAATTAACATTTTCAAATATTAATTTGCCACAAAATAGTCGTATTAATGTGGGACTGTTTGCACATCCAATATAAATGTGGTATCCATTTTTTGGAAACAAAAAGTATATAGGCAAACAGGATCCAGCATATATAAAAGTAGAAAAGAAGTGATGAGGAGACATACACATCTCATCCTTCAAAAAAGAAAATGAAATCGAATTAGGAACAAGCACCTGTCCATTCATTTGCCACGTAACTCACATCCTTACTTCTTCAAAATATAGTAAATAGTAATATATATATATATATATATATATATAACATAAGATACAGAGAGAGAAAGAGAAAGCGGGAGAGAGAGAGCCACTGTGTGTAGAAAATTGGAAGAAAATCCACTTCAGATCAACTTATCTCTGTTTTCTTAACACATTCTTGATTTATTTTAACAAGCATTTCATGTAAAACCTCTGAAATCACATTTTCATTCACTGTGTTAACTCAGTGTCACTCATCCCCTTCTCTGTTTCTTCCTCTTTTCAACCCCACACTGCAAAACTCAATCTGGGTATTCTTAAATTTGGGAATTTGAGTGTTTCTTAAGCTGCATGGTCATTTTTCGGCAGGGTTCGTCGGAGTTCCGGCGAGAATTTGAGGTGGGTTTTTGGGGAAATGTGTTAATTGAGGGTTAAAAGTGGAAAAAATGTTCAAGTCTTCGAGATGGAGGAGCAAGAAGAACAAGATCAAAGCTGTATTCAAGTTGCAATTTCATGCAACTCAGGTATTGTTACTGTTTTTGGGAGCTAATTTAGTTAAAGATTGGATTTTTATTTACTCCATTATCTTGGAAATGACAATGTGAAATTTAGTGTTAGTTGCACCTTTTTTTCTTGATTCATGAATGATACAATCTAATTTGTGTGTGCATGGGGCGGGGCGGGGAATGGGGGGTCGGTGGGGGTGGTTGATTTTGTTAAAATGAAGTTTCAGTACTACTGATTTAGACATCATATGATTCATATAATTTTGCATTTTCTTGTCAATGGAGCTGTTTTCTGCTTCCATTTACCTATTCTAAGTTGTTTTTTTGTTGGATTTGTGTGTTGAGGTTTGAGGGGTGTTGGGCTGGGGGGGGGGGGGGTGTGTGTAAATTGAGTGGTTGAAGGATTGACTGTTAGGCATTGAAGTATAATGGGATATTTGTAGGTGTCACATGTAAAAGGAGATGCATTAATGGTATCTGTGGTCCCTGCTGATGTTGGGAAGCCAACGATAAGATCAGAGAAGGCCACGGTTCGTGATGGGAGCTACTACCAGGAGAATGGAGTTCTTGAAACTGTGAAATTTGTTCGACAGCCAAAGATGGGGAAGATTCATCAGAGGCACGAAATTACCAAAATGCCCCTAGCTACAAGCAATAAAAGACAATTTTTAAAAGAGAATATTGAAATTACTAAAATGTCCCTGGCTACAAGCAGGCATTTTGACGAAGTGGTGCCTGCTTGTAGCCACTTCTACTATATAGTAATGAAGAGTTAGGTGACCCATAACCTATCAAATTAAAGGTCTATGAATCTTTTTTCCAACGCCACCAAGTTTGTTTCATTCCGAGTTCGGACTAGAGATATATGATCATTTTACTAAATAATGCAGTTCCATTTTAGCCGTGGGAAAATTCTGAATAAGGTAATTTTCTTGTCTTTATACCCCTTGGAAAACCTTAAAACGATTTTCTCAACTTCTATAAAGCCCTAAATAATCATATTTTCATCTTTTAAATTCTTCTTCTTCTATCTCAAATTCTATGACAACAATCTAAGGAAAAGCAAGCATAAAACTTCCAAGCAAGATTTATTCAAATCTTTTCAAGATTTTTCTTCAAGAATTTTCAAGAACTAATTCAAGAATCTCAAGAAAGGATTTCTTAATCGTTCTTCTTCAAGTTAGGGTTCTTATTCAAGATACATGGAGTTTTTAAGGTATGTAAGATTATCAAATTGAAAAACTTTGTTCTTCCTCACGCCCTACTCCTACAATATATGTTTTTAAGATCAAAGCTAGGGTTTTTACCCAAGATTCTATGATTTTGAATTTCCTTTATCTCCTATCGTTGATTCTTGATTTTTCTCATCAAAATTATGGTACTTTATGTCATTAATGATTATTGATTCATGGTTCATGCTTATTATACCACATGGACCCCTTTCTAATCAAAGTTATTTAAAAACCTTGTCGTAGTATTTCATATGCATTAATTTCACATATAAAGTATAATCAAGATTTTAAACAAATCTTTCAAGAAAGAGTTCAAGAAAGTATATTTAGTTTTAGGTGCATTATTTTCAAGAAGTATTTCAAGAAAGTATTATTATCTTTAATTTAAAGTGCATTTTAGAAGAATTTCAAGAAAGTATATTTTACTTCAATTGCATTATTTCAAGAAAGTATTTTATCTTTAATTTTAAGAGCACTATTTTAGATGAGTTTCAAGAAAGTATATTTTAGTTCTAGTGCATTATTTTCAATAAAGCATTCTTATATTTAATTTCAAGTACATTATTTAAGAAGTATTTCAAGAAAGTACATTTTACTTCAAATTGATTTCACCAAAAATCTAGGTTTTATGCTATTCTTCACGAATTCAATTTATTGTGATTCAATTACTTACATTCAATCTTATTATGCATGATTTAACTTAATTACCTAATTTTCATTGATTTCACATGAACCCATGTCTATGCCTATTTTCTCTTATTTAATAAGAGGGAGTTGGAAAGGAAGCACACACGAGACCGTCAACATGTGTGCTTCCTTGGATTAAGTTAGAATGAAGGGGTATTTTGGTCATTTAAGACGTCCTATTTTAAACTTCAGGTTTTAATTATGTTTTACCAATTGCTATGTTGTGTGAACATTTTCTGTTGCAGACAAAAAAGTATATTATATGTAGTTTGCCTTTTCACATGTGGATCCCACTTAAGTTAGCAACTGCAACATATATTTTGAAGTTTCAGCAAGAGTATCTTTTGATTTTCTCTTTCATGGAAATTGTATTTTTGTTTGATTATTATCATATGATATAATTTAATATAATATATAATGTAAAAATTTCATAGATACTTAGAATAAGTGTTAAAAATTAAAATTTTGCACGTACTGTAAATTTAACTTTGAAAAAATTATAGAACTCTGATAGCATGAACCTCGTAATTATTTGTGTTCTTTTATCTCTATTTATATGACATCATTTTTTTATTAGACATAAGTTTAAGAAAGAAAAACACTTGAAACATTTGATTTAAAAAATTTCACATATATTTTATGTGCTATAAATCATCTCATTAAGGATAAAATGAGAATTTAAAAATTAAAATTATTGTACATAGCAAAAGTAAAATTATTTTTGGGGTAAAATAAATATTTCTTCTCTTAAAATAAAAGTACTTTGAGTTCATTAATATTTTATTTATTTTATCTATCAATTTGATTCAATATATCATTGAATAATCTGTTTTGTTTAAATTTATCATAATATACATTCTATTAAAAAAAGGAAACTAATGAATTAAATTTGTAACTCACACTTTTTGATGAAAATACAAGTTTAAAGTCAGACTTATTTTTTCATTGTATGTATGTTAGGTAGTTAAATAAGAAGGTAACAAGGAAAAAGTTAGTGAAGTTAAAAAGAATAGGAGTATAATAAAAATAAATTGGCAAAAAATAAAAATAGAACATATTCAAAGAGTAAAAGAAGGGACAATAATAATTATATAACTAAGCAAGGAACATTAAGGGAAAAAAGATAAAAGAAAATGCATATGATAAAAAATTAGAGTTTAAAATATAAAAAATGAAGAATATAATTGCAAATGGAAGTACAGAAATCGGTATATTGATAGATGTTTCAAATGCTAAATGTTACTTTAATTGATCTAAAATAAAATTATTAACTAGAAATTATTGGGCCCGTGCTAAAACTAGTTATGAATATAAACAATGCTTATGAACTTATGAATTATGATATATGAAAGCTATGCATGTCGTAATGAAAATTTTGTTTTCTGAATTAAGATGCTTTTGAGATAAGTGTCCATGAATTGTGAAAAGTTTTCTCACATATTATGAAACCATGAAAGGTTTTCTCACATATGTATTAATTATAGTTTTTAAAGGAGCTATTCTACTATGAAATTATGATTGGATTGGTAGTCTTAATCGTTGCCTTTCCAAGTATTTTTATATGATTATTATTATAACTATGTTTATTCCATTGTGATTTTACTTAGCTCCGAGAGGATATTGAGATAGGCCTTTCTGTTAGTAGAGATCGGATCTCAAGAAGCAATGTCCTTTGCCCTAACTAAGTGCCCCCGTAGGATTTGTCTTAGAAAGACATAACTTGTGGCTCCACCTAAGCTAATATGTATGGTCCTTACCTTGACGAGTAGGAAAATCTCTTTTTAGTGTGGGAAAGACACCGAATTCCATGTTATAGCTCACATGATCTATGTCGATTAATGGTAAATATCCCACAAAAGAACTATATTCTCTTCAAAGGTTTTT
>JAGDQO010001611.1:0-18539 GCA_018342035.1 Solanum appendiculatum | reverse complement strand
AGTCGTTGTTGGTCTTCATACACTTGAGAAGGGGTTAAGGGGGCAAGAATATACTTCGTCCCCTTATGTTCAAGAGTGTACTTATTCCTCCACCCATCATGGGAAGCATATCTATCATATTGCCAAGGTCGGCCTAACAAAATATGACAAACTTGCATTGGTACAACATCACAAAGAACTTCATTAGAATACTCTCCAATAAAAAAGGAAATCATGCATTGTTTACTCACCTTGAGCTCCCCACAGTCATTCGACCATTGAAGCTTATAATTGGCCTTACGTTTCGTGCATGGAATCCTCAATTTCTCCACCTCATATGTGCTCACCACATTAGCACAATTACCATTATCAATGATCATAGAGCAAATTTTACCCTTTATCCCACATCGTGTATGAAAAATATTTTCTCTTTGTGCCTCATCAAGCTCTCCCATATTAATGTTCATAAGACGCCTAACTACCCCAAAAATTGTCCCTCATTATGAAAAGTCATCTCTCTCTCGTCCTCACTCCTAACACCCTCTTCTTCTTCTTCTCTCTCAATTATTTCACTCTCATATTCCCCATTATCCTTAATTAAGACAACTCTTCTATTTGTCCATTCAAACGCCTTATGTCCCCTCCCTTGACACCCTAAAAAAACCTTTAAAAATGCTAAACCAAAAAATCCAAAATAAACACTAAGCCCTAAACCCTAAACCCTAAGAATCCCTAAACCAGAAGAAAGCCTAAATCCTAAGAAACCCTAAACCCTAAAAAACTTTTAAAAATCCTAAACCTAAAAAACATTTTAAAAACCCCTAAATCACCCTAAAAACCCTAAAAAAACTTTAAAAATACTAAGCCTAAAAAACACTAAGCCCTAAACTCTTAACTCTAAAAAACCCTAAACTCTAAACCCTAAACCTTAAGAAATCCTAAGAAACAATAAGAAACCCTAGACCCTAAGAAACCCAAAGAAAACTAAGCCCTAAACCCTAAACCGTAAGAAACCCAAAACAATAAGAAATCTTAAACCGTAAAAAATCCTAAAAATCCTAAAAACCTTTAAAAACCCTAAACCTAAAAACACCCTAAACCTAAAAACCACTAAAAAACCCTAAAAAGCCCTAAACCCTAAACTCTAAACCCTAAACCCTAGGGCCTAAACCTTAAACCCTAAGCCCTAAGAAATCCTAAGAAATCTTAAATCCTAAACCCTAAACCCTAAGAAACCCTAAACTCTAAATCCTAAGAATCCCTAAACCCTAAATCCTAAATCCTAAGAAACCTTAAACCCTAAAAAACACAAAAAACCCTTAAAAATCCTAATCCTAAAAAATCCTTTAAAATCCTAACAAAACCTTTAAAAATCCTAAACCCAAAAAACCCTAAAAAAAACTAAGTGCTAAAAAACCCTAAACCCTAAACTCTAAGAAATCTTAAATTCTAAACCCTAAAAAACCTTTAAAAAACTCTAAAACAACCTAAACCAAAAAAACCTAAAAAGTTCCTAAGCCCTAAACCTAAACCCTAAAAAAATCACATCCTCATTTTTCCAATTTTTTCTCATTCTTCTCTCTAAAATTCTCTTTAAAGGCTCTAACAGTAACAAGCTCTAACGGCTAGTTGGTCCAGCCAGAATGGCTTCCAAGCCGCCGGGAGAGCTCTTCCGAACACCAGACAAAATCCAATTGAAGCCAAACGTTGATGCAAGAAAAACCCAACTAGATTCCACCTCTAAATCTTCCTCTAGCTCCTCGAATTTGCAGAAGAATGAAGCGATCAACATTGCAATTTCTGAAAGGGAGCTAGATGAGGATCGTAAAAATATGTCCAAGGAGCAAACTGACACTCGTTCTGTTGAATGGAATGATGAGAGTGATTCTCCTACTCATGATGTACCTACTATCCAAAAACCAAGGGATTCCATCGTCCCAATCGAGACATCTCAGGAGGCGATTTCTTTCAGAATTGTCGACAAATCGCCATAATTGTACCCCCAAATTTGACATACTCCTGATGAGGTTTGTGAGGAATTGATTACTGGGGATTATTTCCCTCAGCTGTAAGTGCATCGCAAAGAAATCTCAACTCATCTCAATGAAGGAATCGCTGACAAAGAGAATTTCGATGAAAAATGCAAATCTCCGGCGAATGTTTATGAACACGGGCAACAACAGAAAGGACTCCTGGAGGAGTTAGACAAACCAAAAGATCAAAACATCAACAAGGAAAGGCAAAACACCACAAATATGCCTAAACAAGATCAGGAAAAAAGAGATTCTGATCGCGAAGTTGAGGTGCTGGATGTCTCGAGCTCCTCTAATTTTTCATTCGGAATGTAGGCTGCTATTCCTCAGGAAACTAATTCCTTGCACCAAGAAGACAATCAGAAGGAGGAAGGAAAGACCAAGGACAAGAAAAGTAATACTACTCTATAAGCCTTACAATAAAGGGTTCCAATAACACAAGAAATCACCTAATTCTCAACCTTATAATACTGTCATTATGATCGAGGACAACCAACAAGCTCAATTGCACAATGCTGTAAAACAGCAAAATGTTGCTAGTCCAAGTACTAACTTGCAGGTACAAAACATAAATCAATCTAGATCTAGCATGAAAAATGTCATAAATGACAAAGAAAAGGATCAGATGACACAATATAACAATCATCAGCAGGGGAGTAAAAGAGATAATGGTCAGCAGAGTAGTTATTCCATAGTATCCAACAACTTTGAAAAACAAGTCACCAATGTTCAAAAAAAAAAAAAGAAAGGAAAAAAACCAACACCTCCCAATGAAAACAAAAACCAGAATATCCAAAACAACTCCAAAAAAGATCTTATACCTGAGCCTGCACCTTCTACTGTCATCCAATCATTTGCTGCAAAGCTTAGGCTCAATCAATCAAAAAATGAAATCCCTATAGCTCTTTCCACTCCTAAGATTACCACTAAACAAGGACTTCATGCTGTGATATTTAAAAAGGAGGATTATATGATCAAATTGGCTACAAGATGTAAGTTTACATTGATTGGTAAGTTCAGTAATACAATGCCTAAAGTGGAGCTCATCAAGAGAAATTTTATTCTCCAAACCCAATTATCAGGAGGAGTGAAAATAGCTCACTTTAATGCAAGGCATGTTTACATTGATTTGGATAAGGAGATGGATTACATAACAGTCTGGACAAAAGAAAAGATGAGCATTGAAGGGCAACTCATGAGAATACACACTTGGACACCCAATTTCAAACCTGAAGAAGAAACAACTATAGTTCCTATTTGAGTTACCCTCCCTGAATTACCTTGGCACTACTATAATAATGAATTTGTAACTTCCTTGTTATCTCCCATTGGCAAAGTCCTCTATTTAAACTCATCATCCATCCAAAAAACTAAGGGCAACCTAGCAAAAGTAAGAGTGCAAAAGGATCTTACTAAAAGAAAGACCATCACATGTGTGGTTGGGATTTGATTAGGAAGACATGAAAATGTTCCAGAGTATTGCTTCTACTGCAAACACCAAGGTCATATGGTGCATGCCTGTACTGTAAAAAGAAGAGATGAAGATCTGGAAAAAAAGGAAGGAAATGGAAGCTGATAAGAAAAATAAGAATAAGGGTAGAGTGAGCAGAAGGATCAAATGAATAATCAGCCCAATGACAACCAAAAGAAAATTGCCACACCAAAGGACAATATGCAATAGCAAATGGATCAAGAAGAGGCAGAAATGAATTTGGAGGATCAATGGCAAACTTAAAAGAGAAAACAAAATAAGACCCAGATAGCTACCCTGCAAAGCAACACACCATGATCTACCTCTCCACAAAAGCATAGGGACAAAGTTCCTTCACATCAGAACCAGTTGCAGCTAGGTATGACTTCTACTATCCCCACTCATAATGTTTATACTGATTTGGAAATGCAGGATCAGCCCAACAACAAAGAATTAAAAGATCACAATATCAAAGAACAATTTCCTATGCTTGAAACACAAGCTCAACAAGAGATAACCAAGATTCATGAGGCTTCAGGTATTGACTCAATGCTCCCCGAACACCATAACCCCATTAATAATGTCTATGATGGGTTACCTATTAAAGTTCTAGGAGGGATAGATGGAAGGGGTCGGGAGGAACCCACTAACAGGCAGGAAGGGGTGTCTAAGAGGGGGGGGATTTAAATCATGTTATGCAGGAAAGATTAAACACTGACCCTAAGAGTTTCTATAGAGGCCCTACAACCACTTCAAGTCCCACAGCTCAGAAAAATCATGCCAAATTTGGGAAGCAACATATTACAGGAAAGCAAAGAAATCATGATATCACTGAAGGGGTCCAGCAGCAAGATGTAATACAGAAGAGTATTGAAGATATTCAAAGTACTCCTCTAAATAGTCAGAAGAGAAATGAAACAAGACCTGACACTGCTGTCATTCAACATGATACAGGGGAAAAACTACCAAAACCACCCAACAACCAATCTCAGGATAAATGGAGCAAAAAGAAGAGAGACGCCATTAAAAAGAGACAACAAAAAGAAGAGGCCCAGAGAAAAAATGATATTGACTAGCTTCAGAACCAACAAAGCCAGCTAGACAAGGCCACGAATACTAGCAAATCCAATGCAATTCAAGATGAGTATTGAGTGTTGGATTCAGAGGATGAAATTGACCAGGATACTCAGTCTCTTAATGAGGATAGTGGGGAAGATGAGGAAGTAAGTGCTTACTTGATCAAAGCTTTTGGCTCAACCTTGAACATTGACCTTCAAGAAGAAATTCAGGAAGTGATAGAAACACAAGGATTGTCTCCAAGGGGCAAGAAAACCTTGAAACAACATCACAAACAACATAATACTAGTACATCTACTAACTCTAGCAGACCCAACACCAGATCAAGAAGTAGAGGTTTTTAATGATTAATACACTTTGCTGGAATGCTAGAAGCATCAATACCAAAGGATCCTTGTAAAGACTCCAAAACCTCAAGAAAATGAATAAGCTATCTTTGATTGCCAGTCTTAAGCCTTTCTCTGATAACTTCCAACTCAACAATTATAGAATGTATCTGAACATGGATAAGGCATTTTGCAACCATAATGGGAAAATTTGGCTATTTTGGTCTAATGACTTCACTTGTGATATCATAGATGCTGATGAGCAGCAAATTACTTGTGACTTGAAGCATGTGGAATACTCTAGAAATTTCATCATTTATGTTATTTATGCTAAATGCAAAGATCAACTAAGAAGACCTCTTTGGGATAGATTAATATATTTCTCCAATCTTGGTAAACCTTGGTGTACAATTGGAGACTTTAATGTCATTACTTCAGTGGAGGAAAAAAAAGGGGCATCCTTTACAATATGAATAAAAACTTTGAATTCATTAGTGTCATTGAAGCTTGTGGACTGGTGGATCTTGGCTATAATGGACAACCTTTCACATGGTGCAATCAAAGGGATGAAGGGGCAAGAATCTAGAAGAGGCTTGATAGGTCTATGGTGAATAACACTTGGTTAGAGACTATGCCTCATACTACTGTTACTCATCTTGCCTCTGTAGGATTAGATCACAATCCTCTTTTGATGGAGATGGTGATAAGATCTGAGAATCATACCAGGTTCTTTAAATTCTTACATTGCTGGGCTGATAATGAAAACTTCATGAGCTCTATTGCTGCCTGCTGGAATAGAGAAGTTAGTGGCAATCCTATGTGGGTACTTCACCAAAAAAATGAAAAGATTTACCTCTACCCTTAGCAACTAGTCAAGGAGAGAATATGGAGACATTTTTGCCTCTATAAAGGAGTATGAGGAAAAAGTTAGACTTTCTGAAGATGAGATTCTCAACAATAACTCAGAGCAGAACAGAACCAAGCTTCATTGTATTAATGCTGAATACATTAGATATATGAACTTGGAAGAATCAATTCTGAAACAAAAAACTCAAGTCCAATGGTATAAAGAAGGGGATGTTAATTCTAAGTATTTCCATGCACTTATGAGGGGAAGAAGGAGGACGCTTTTTATTTACAAAATAAGCACAAAAAATGAAGAGTGGATCCAAGAGGATGAGAACATTGCAAAAGCACCTTGTGATCATTTCCAACAATTTTTTACAGGGCATGAGAATAGGGGCATCCCAAGAATGATCACCCTGGAGCATAATCAGATTCTTCAGGAAATGCCTACTAAGGAGGAATTACAACAAGTGGGGTTCTCTATGAATCCTAACTCTGCAGCTGACCCTGATGGTATGTGTGGTAAATATTCATAAGTCTGTTGGAAGGTCATTAAACCTGATATCTTAGCAGCTGTCTAGTCTTTTTTCTGTGGACACATCATGCCCAAATTCATGTCTCATGCTTGCTTGGTGCTTATCCCTAAAGCGAATCATCCCAAAAAGCTTTTAGAGTTCAGACCTATCAGCCTTAGCAATTTCACAAACAAAATCATTTCCAAGCTCTTATGCTCCAAATTGGCTCCTATACTCCCTTTTCTTATCTCAACCAACTAATCTAGATTTGTCAAAGGAAGAAGTATTGCAGAGAATATCATGCTGGCTCAGGAAATCATTCATGAAATTAAAAAGCCCAAGGAGGGAGATAATGTAGTAATTAAACTGGATATTGCCAAGGCCTCTGACAGGGTTTCTTGGTCATATACTTGTTTAGTTATGAGAAGGATGGGGTTTGGTGATAGATTCATTGACATGGTATGGAGAATCATGAATAACAACTGGTACTCTATTATCATCAATGGGACAAGGTATGGTTTTTTCAATTCAACCAGATATTGAAATAAGGAGACCCCCTCTCTCCAGCACTCTTCATTTTGGGAGAAGAGGTACTAACTAGACTGCTGAATTTGAAGCAGCAAAATCAGCTTTATAAAGTTTTTCAGATGGCCCCCCTTGGTCCTTTGATCAATCACCTTTGTTTTGCAGATGATGTTATTATTGTCACCTCAAGTACGAGGGATTCCCTGAACTTGATTATGAAGACTCTTGCAACATAGGAAGATGCGTCTGACCAAATCATAAACAAGGACAAAAGCCATTTTATGGTTCCTCCTGATACTTCTTTTAATATTGTTACTCTGATTAAGGAGATCACAGGTTTTACTCAGAAAGAAAGTCCTATCAACTACATGGGATGCCCCTTATATATAGGGAGACAGAGGATAATTTATTACTCAGATTTGGTAGCTAAGGTGGTTAAAAGAATTAGTGGATGGCCGTCTAGAATCCTTAGCTATAGGGGCAAGGTTACTCTGGTGAAGCATGTACTCCTCTCTATTCCTATCCACACCCTCTCTGCAATTTCTCCTCCCAAAACGACTATAAGATATATCAAGAGCATAACTGCAGACTTCTTTTGGGGTTGGGACAAAGACAGGAAAAAATATCATTGGGCCTCCCTGGAAACTTTGAGCTACCCTTATGAGGAAGGACGTATTGGAGTAAGACAACTAGTTGATATTTACACTTCTTTACAATACAAACAGTGGTGGATTCTTAGGACCAAAAGGTCTCTTTGGGGGCAGTTTTTAAGAGCCAAATAATATCAAAGATCCAACTCTATTTCCAAAATATATGGCACTGGCTAGTCTTTAGTGTGGAAATATATGATGAGGAACAAAAGCACTATGGAGACTCATATCAATTCGAAGATTTAATTAGGAACTAGTCTTTTTTGGTTGGATGATTGGTTGGGAATAGGGGCTTTAGCAAAGTATGTGGACAATTGTAGGCCCAATAACAACACTGTCTCTCAATTCCTAATCAATGGGCTATGGAATGAAACAATGGTGAGACAACATGCTCCCCCCTTCTGGTTCTTCAAATTTTGAGCACTAAAATTTACTTTCAAGATGGGGTTCCAGATCAAGCCATATAGAAACCTACAGACAGTGGAGAATTTTCTTGTACCTCAGCTTGGGAGATCATTAGGAAGAAAAAAAGTAAGGCGAAGCTCAACTCTAATATTTGGCACAAAAACATTCCATTCAAAATTTCCTTTTTGTTATGGAGAGCTTTGAGGGAGAAGCTTCCAACAAATAAAAAAACTATCACTTTTGGTCTTGAACCAGCCCATTGTTCTTGTTGCAGCAGACCTGGAACTGACTCAATTGACCATATTTTTGTTCTTGTTGCAGCAGACCTGGAACTGACTCAATTGACCATATTTTTGTATCTTGTCATTTTGTAAACTATATCTGGAAACTTTTTTCTAGCTACCTGGCATCAACCACATCCAAATCCCTCTAAAAAACCTACTTATGAGATGGTGGGGCATGTATCCTAAGAATGAGGCTCACAAACTCATTCTCCATTCTCTCCCTATTTTCATAAGCTGAAATCTGTGGAAAAATAGATGTTCAGCAAAATATGGAGGCAAAGTGTCGAGTATAGCAAGGGTTAAGTTCTTGATTTTTAAAGATACCAGTCTACTCCTTATAACTATCTACCCTTACCTGAAGTGGCTCAGCAACTTGAGGGAGCTGATGATTATGATAGATAAATGCAGTTATAAGCTTAGAGTCATTACTGTCAAGTGGAATAAACCTCCACCTCAAGTCTATAAATTAAACACTGATGGGAGTGCTTTGGGCAACCCTGGGAAGATTGGGGGAGGAGGAATCCTCGGAGACCACCAAGGTAATATTATGTATGCCTTCACTATACATTTTGGTATGGGTACCAATAATCAAGCTGAAATCCTGGCAGCAACTCATAGAATTTAGTAGTGCACTCAACATGGACACTTGAAGATCATCTTGGAGGTTGACTCTGAACTTTGCTAAATGGCTTAACAGCAACACTAAAGCTCCTTGGAAAATTTAGCAGCACATCAAGGAGCTTAGAGACCTCACAAGACAATTGGAATTCTTCCAATGTCAACACACTTACAAAGAGGCCAATAGTACATCAGACCTCCTTGCCAAGTGGAGCCACAAATGTGACATAAATCAGCACTTTTACACTCAGCATCAGCTGCCAATAGTAATACAAGGAAGCTACAGGTTAGAGAAGATGGAGATGGCAGATTTTAGAAGAAGAAAGCTGAAGAGGATCAAGAAGCCTCCTTGAACTACTCTACTGGTTACTGCATGATATAGCCCACTACTATGTCCTCTTTTGCTCCTAACCTTTCACTTTAGCTATGCTTGCTAAGTTATAGCTATCTTGAATAGGATTTGTTGTTTTTTTTTTGGGTCTTTCCCCTTTTGTAAGGGGAGAGTCTCCCTTGATTATGCATTTCCTAGATTCTATGTATTTGAGAGGAGTCCTTTCTTCTTCGATGCTTAGTATCCTAGGTTTCTTGTTTATAGTATTGGGGATAAGTTGAACTTCCTTAGTAGGAAGATCATCTTATGAACCACCATAGGACCGGAGGTAAGGTTTTATGTCCCCCTCCTTGTACTTTTGTTTTTGTTATTTATGATAAGGCAGGGGGGTATTGCTCAGCCCCTGACCCACCCAAGGGAAGTTAAAATATAAAAAAACCTAAAAAAACCCTAAAAAACCCAAAACCTAAAACCCTAAATCCTAAATCGTTAGAAATGCTAAACCCTAAACCCCAAGAAACCTGAAAATCTAAACCCTAAGAAACCTTAATCCCTAAGAAACCCTAAACCCTAAAAAATCTTTAAAAACCCTAAACCTAAAAAAACCCTAAACTTAATAAACCCTAAAAAACCCTTAGAATTAAACCCTAAACACTAAAAAAATACTAAATCCTAAATAACCCTAAACCCTAAAAATCTTTAATAATCCTAAACCTAAGAAAACCCTAAAAATCATAAAAAAAAACTCTATAAGCCCTAAAAAAACTTTTAAAAACTCTAAACCTAAAAAACCCTAAATCCCCCCCAAAAATCCCTAAACCAAAAACCCTAAAAAAAACCAAAACCCTTAGAAATCCTACGAAATCCTAAGAAACCCTAAAAAAATCTTTAAAATCCCTGAACCTAAAAACCCGTATGTCACGACACGATTCCTTGAGTCATGATGGTGCCTACTATAACCCACCAGCAGGCAAGCCATCCCGTTCTCCGGAACCTACAAATAATGGGATTGAGGGCAGAAAGTAACTCAAACTAAACAATAACCTAAATAACAAAATCATAGAAGAAGAAGCGGAAGCAAACAAAAAAATATACAAATAAAAGATCCCTCCCAGTACTTGAAGTCACATGTACACAACTACTAACAAAATGAGTACAAGTCCCAAAAGTGGACCATAGAAACCAGACTGTCTCAAAAACCAAAAGACAATGCAATATATATACAGAAGGAGACAGGTAACTCCAGGACGTTGTGGGCTCACCCTCGCCTCCGAATCTGATCACAGCTGGCTCGATGTCAACGCTGGTAGCTGGTGCTCGGACCTGCATCTCGAAAATAGATGTAGAGTGTACTATTAGTACCAAAATAACAGGTACTCAGTAGGCATCATAGGTCGACTGAGCAGAAAAGCAAAAGTAATATGAAATGAAAGAATCTAAACCACAACCAGAAACCAAAATGAGAAATCTACTAAGTATGCACACGAGTGTACTAACACACAAAGACAAAGGAGAATGAATAACTAAATCCGATTGAGCTCCCATAAACCCGATGGGTACACTCGCGTGCAAGTTAAAGGTAAAACCCGAGTGGACTTCCATAAGCCCACAGGTACAAGGAAGAGTTAGAAATGAAATAAGAGGATCTGACGAAGTTCTCAAGATTTCCACAACCTTCCACAGACTTGAACCGAACCAATCCATATGCCTTAAGCTTATCCAGAGCTGATAGGGGTTAAGGATTTGAACCAATATTTGGAGTAACCGAGGACTCGAACCAAGGCTACGGATAGTCATGGACTCGAACCACGTATAAATATGACCAAGGACTCGAATCGATGTGCAAGTAGCTATGGACTTGAACCAAGGTAAAAGGAGCGGTGGGCTTAAACTACGGCTAAAGAAAGCCAGGACTTGAACCTGTTCTAAAACACAAAGGCAAGGACTCGAACCACACCCGGTGGAGTGAATTGGGGACTTGAACTACAAACAAGACCGAATCATTTAGGAATAGGTTCAACGGTCTATCGAGCATCACGGGAGTACCCCTCTAATCAAACTGCCATCAATAAACCACTCCATTCAAAACCATGTCCAACCAGAATCGACAAGTAGCTTCAAAACTAAGAATCAAATACACCGAAACCGGTGGAAAAAAGGAAATTATAGATATACGGTTCCAAGAGCGGTGTTACTGCCTAGCTAAGGCCTAAACTATCAAACTCAAGTTTGCTATATCAGTCTACAGGGAGCTAAGCCATCCGAAGTGATGTCGGAGAGATTTCAAGGCCCGACAGCACCAAAAGTACGCAAGTCTATGGCAATCACTAGTCCAAGCCTAGACTAAGGGCAAACATGCTTTCAATAATAAGCACAAGCCATACAAAGGCACATCACAAGGTACAGATGATCAACAATAGCAACCAATATACTTCAACTACCCGAAAAACCCACAATATAGCCTAAGGAATGGATTCTAGGAATCTAACAACATCAACAACCAATTCAACCCTAAATTTATACATATCAACATACAATCACGTAATCATGCTCAGTCTAAGGAGAGGAAGCGACAGCCTACCGTAGGCCGACCGCTCGCACTCTAAATCACGTTGTCTGAACTTTCCCCTTTCGTACAGCCTCGGAGGGCTACCACGCTATCAAAATAGGATCACAACCTCAACACGGTCGTTTTGACACTAAAATTACAAAAATCAGAGATGGACCAATTTTGGTGTAAAAAATATAAAGGTGGGTCCCGCTCCAATAATTCTGAAATTGACTCCATGAAGAGGTCAAACACACCTCCCCAAACTTGTGTTCTAAAATGGAACACAGTTTGCGGCAAATTTCGACCGGTCTCCGGCCAATTTTATGGTGGTGCGACCACTGGGGTTTGTAGCCCTCTTAAAGGCGCCCCTCCACAAAAAAATTCAACCAGTTTTGATGGTGGAAATGCTGACGACGTATTGTTCATCACCGGCGCCGGAGCTCCGGCCAACTCCTCCGATCAAAACCAATGCCAAAAGGAGCGCTTCCACGAGCTAAGTTCAACCATATCAAAAGCGCCAATTTCTGATGGGCAAAACTGTTTGAATTTGAGTTTTAAGATTGCTCCTCCACTGTCAAATTCTGGTGACGGCGGCACCGCCAGTGTGGACCCCCAAAATTTAAATTACCAATACCAAAATGTGTTAAATGATCCCAATAACACCGAAAATCAAAAAGCCCCAATTAATTTGGAGCTAAACAAAGCGAATTTGACTTCTAGGGTTCTGACAGGGATGTCTGCCGGTGACGGAACGGCGGCGGAGGCTGAAACTTCAAATTGGCAATGCTATTCGATGCTAAGTGATAAGATGAGTATGAATCTATCAAAAGCCCCTTGTGAATCTGCCCCTATCGATTCAAATTTACATTTTAGGGTTTCCAATTTTATGCCGCCAGCGGGTGTCGAAGCTCTGATAGCCGAAAATTGTCAAATTCAATGCCAAAATTCTCCTCTACCTTCCAACAACCACCATGACCAAAAAGCCCCCTCAAAATACCTCCGAAGCTCTTCGAATTTGGATAATAGGGTTGGCAAAATCACTAGTTTGGACTGTCTCACCGAAAATGATACACCGGTGATCGGAAAAAATATCTCTCCACACCAAATCACCTCTCAAAATCCCAAATACGTACCCACCCACAAAAATCAGTGAATAGATCCTCCTATGTCCTCAAATTTAGAAAGTCGATATGAGGTACCCTCCGCTTTGGTTGAGATCACTGTTCCAGCCACCCGGAAAAATAATTCTCAACTTCAAAACCACCCTAAATCATCCCACTAATGTTCCCAACCTTGAAAATAATTTCTTAAAGCTTCCGAACTCCGAACCCAATTTCCCCGAAACAAATAGTGAGCATAGGCAGTGTATTCCCATCAGTGGTTTAGCCAGTGTCTTTGCTGCTCAGCAACCAAAATGGATTCTAAAAATACTTCAAAACCTTCTACCAGTGAATTCTCCCACATCTCCTATAGTTTTGAAAAATTCAATCGCTATAAAGCCCAAAACCCGATTATGTCTCTATCTCAAAGTGCGCTTCCAATCAATTTGACAATTCCTACCACCAATACAAATCATCCTCCTCCTCCTATTACAAAGCAATCTCTGGCTACAAGGCTTAGAGTTAGCCAAATTGTGAATGAACCCAAAATTGATCTTATCCCTCCCGAAAGAGCGACAAAACAGGGCTTCCCAGCTGTCATGTTTAAGAGAGACGACTATATGGTTAAGATGGATGCATTGTGTAAGTACACTCTCATTGGGAAGTTTTACAGTCCTATGCCTAAAATGGAGGTGATTCGGAAGAAGTTCATCACTCAGACTGAGCTTCGAGGTATGGTTAAGATCACCCACTTCAATTCTAGACACATATACATTGATCTTGATAATGAGCATGACAGAACTACTGTGTTGGATAGTAAGAGAATGTATATCGATGGTGTTTTCATAAGGTTTCAAGTTTGGACTCCGACTTTCGACCCAAACTATGAAACTCCTATTCTACCTGTTTGGGTTGTACTCCTAGAGCTTCCTTGGCATTGTTTCTACAAGGACTTTGTTACTCTTTTGCTCTCGGATGTAGGTCAAATGCTACACTTGGATATGGCGTTCATGCAAAAGACTAGGGGAAGTGTGGCAAAGGTAAAAGTTCAAATGGATATCACAAAACCAAGAATCCAAAGTGTATGGATTGGCTTTGATGAGAATGACGACCCAAACGGAGAAGGAAGATGGCAAGATATTCAATACGAAGATATACCGCTCTATTGCACTTAGGGTCATACCCCTCTTGCCTGTACTATTAGTAAAAGAGATGAAGAAAGGAAAAAGGTTAAAGAACAAGAAGAAGCGGCAAAGAAAAAGGCATCACCAGGTAACTCAGGTATGATTCCTACTCCTTTTCATTCCTCTAAGGCTGAAACTTCCAAGAAACAGGTAGCAATAAAAGAAAATATCACCACGGCCTATGAAGCAAACCACAAAGTGCATTCCCAACAATCCAAAGTCGATTTTCTTGAAAATAAAGCTGACGAGCACCTAACCAATCCAAATGGTAATCAAGTCTCAAATGATCAGTGGCAAACTCAGAAGAAAAAACACTTTAAAGGTAATTCGCAAAATACTCAACAGAGAAATGGAAATGGTCAACAAGTGTACAAGCCAATTCCGACCAAGACCACAGGTATTGACTTAATGCTCCCAATCCCCCATGGCTCCCCGGATATTATTGTTGATGTGTTGTCTGATTCAGAAGTTGTTGGAGGTACGACTGGGGGGATACAGGAGGAAATCACTAACTTGCAGGATGGGGTGTCCAAAGGGGGGGATTTGTCTCATGTTTCACGTGAGAATCGGTTGGATGACCATAGGAAAGACCTCGGAGCCCCTTCTACCACTGTTTAAACTGCTACCTCTATTCAGCAAGCTGTTCAAATTGCTCATAATGGAGCTACTGGATCAGTTCAGGGTTAATGGTTTCAGGTTTAGATAAAATGAATAATGTGGGTGATCAGGTTGTTTCTCTGGGTAAAATCAGCTTGGGTTCAGATCAGGTTTTGGGTCATTCTTCTAGGCCTGCTCAGGTGCAAAGAAACGGGGTAGATTTGAGTCCAGAACTGCAGCAAACTTCAGGTTCAGAAGTATGTGGTGCTGATCAGATTGTGCATCATTCGGCTTCAGGTTTGAGTGTTGATAAAACTCAGATTGGTTTGGGTATAGATGCTCTGGTTTGTGGCTCTCAACAGGTTCAGAAAATAGTTCGAAATCAGCCTCAAGTTCAGGAAAATAACATGAGATCAAATCAGAATCCTAAGACTCCGGCCCAAGACTCTAGCATTTATCTGATGCATGTTCAGGGTTCAGTTCTGGGTGCTGATCAGCAGCATGCTTTGAGCTCTATTTTAGATCATAATCAGTCGCAAAAGTCACCTGGACATGAGGTTACAGGAATGGGTTCGCAGGTCCATGCATCTTCAGTTTTGACCGAGGAAAATGCACATTTTTCGAGTCAAGACCAGCCCCTTTTTTCAGAGACTGAGATTGTCCAGATACTACAGCCCCATGGCAACATTAATGTATCAGTTCACAAGAAAATTACTACTATTTTGAGTCCGGAAAAAGCTTCTAGTTCGACTATGGGTACGGTTATTATTCGGTTCCTGATCAGGTCCAAGAGAACCCTTATAAAGTTCAAAATTCAGCCTTCCAAAAAGTTCAACTGGGTGCTTTCGACTATGTTCAACCCTTAGTTCCTTCTCCAATTCCTAAAATGATCTTTGGTTCTTCTAAAAACCATGAGGTTGCTGCCAGCTCGAATGATGAGAAATCTAAGGTCGACCAAAAAACTGCTTCTAGAACCAGTGTGGAATTTTCGGCTGATTCTCCTAATTCTAATCAGACCGCTAATTCTAAGACTATAAAAATAAAGAAAGCTAGAGAGAGACAACAACAAAAATGAAAACAACAAGAAGCTGTAAATTCTTGCTCATAGTTTGTTCTAGTTGATCAGATTACTCCTATCAGATGTCTGAAATTTGATCGTGAAGACCCGCTCACTGCTACTCCTCTAAACATTCAGTCAGGTCCCCTTGTACAACCAGAGAAAGATGCCAACACCACTTGCTCTCTAAATGCGGCATGCGGCAGCAACTCTATCCCCTGATGATGATAAAGAATATGGAGTTATACATTCGGAGGATGAATTTAACAAAGAATTTCAAGGCTAAGTGAATCAGGAAGATGATGAAGAGACTGCTGAACATTTGATTAGGGCACTTGCACCTTCCAAGATCTCTACTAATGTTACAAATGATGAGATGAATCAGTTAGTCGGTGAGCAAGGTTTATCTCTTCGAGGCATTCACCATAACCCCAAAATTGCAAATATTCCTGCTCTTTCTAGCAGACCAAACACTAGGCTTCACAACCTCAGATCCAATCAATGATTAATACAATCATATGGAATGCCAGAGGTATCAATACCAAAGGTGTCACAGACATACTTAAGTCTCTCAAACATATTCACCAAATTTCAATTATTTCAATCCTTGAACCTTTTGCCGATAATGCTCATCTCCAAAGTTTCAGAATTCACCTTGCTATGGATAAAGCCGTTTGCAATCCTAATGGTAAGATTTGGATCTTCTGGACTCAGGATGTTGATTGCAGAGTTATAGATGTTGACGATCAACAAATCACCTATGAGATTAATCATGTTGAGCATCAGCCTACGTTTCTCATGGCATTCATGTATGGTAAATGCAAAGACATTCTTAGAAGGCCTCTTTGGGATAGACTTCTTCATCATGCTTTTTCTAATCTTCCTTGGTGCACTGTTGGTGAATTTAATGTCATTACTTCTACTGATGAAAAACTAGGAGTTATTTCATACAATATGCATAAAAGCTTCAAATTCATCAGTATTATTGAAGCATGTGGACTCACTGATTTGGGGTATCATGGTTCTGATTACACTTGGTGCAATCAGCGGGATATGAATGCTAGAATCTGGAAGCGTCTTGATAAAGCTATGGTGTCAGACAATTGGTTATCTACGATGCCTCACACTTCAGTTACTCACCTCTCTTCTACTAGATCTGATCACAACCCTTTGCTACTGGAGATGAATGCTAGACAAGACACGGCAATAAAATATTTTAAATTCTTGAATTGTTGGGTTGACAACCCTACCTTTCTTGACACTGTGAAGTCTTGCTGGGACAGAGAAATGACCGGGAATCCTATGTGGTCCCTATGTGGTCCTTTCACCAGAAACGTAAAAGACCTCTTCCACCCTTAGCAAATGGTCGAGAAAAGAATTTGGTGATATTTTTGCTAAGGTTAAAGAGTACGAAGAACTGGTTAAGGTTGCTGAAGAAAATTTGATAGCTTCCAATAATGAGGAGAACAGGATGAGAGTGCATGCCCTCAATGCTGAATACATAAGATTCCTGAAGTTAGAAGAAGCTATTCTCGAGTAAAAAACTCAGCTTCAATGATTTAAGGATGGAAATGCTAACTCTAAGTATTTTCATGCCTTGATCAGAGGTAGAAGAAGGCAGTTATTCATTCATAAGGTTACCAATGATGATGGGGAGTGGATTCAGGGAGATGAACCGATTGCTAGAGCTGCTTGTGATCACTTTCAAAAAATCTTTACAGGTGAAGAGGCCTTCATTCCAGAACATATTTTGAACTATATCCCCAAAATGGTTACAGATGATCAGAATGATAGTCTTCTAGCTATGCCTAGCCTTGAGGAATTGAAAGATGTTGTATTTTCCATGAATCCAAATTCAGTTGCTGGATCGGATGGTATGAATGGAAAATTCTTCCAAGCTTATTGGGAGATTATTGCGGATGATCTATTAGCCGTGGTTCATTCTTTCTTCTGTGGTCATGCTATGCCTAAATTCTTTTCACATGCTTGTTTGGTCTTACTCCCAAAAGTAGACCATCTGAATACACTTTCAGACTACAGACTTATTAGCCTAAGCAACTTCACCAACAAGATTATATCAAAGCTCATTTGCCTCAGACTTGCTCCTATACTTCCTGGCCTTATTTCACCTAATCAATCGGGGTTGTAAGAGGAAGAAGTATCTCAGAAAACATCATGTTAGCCCAGGAGATTATTCATGGTATTAAGACACCTACAGTTGGTGAGAATGTGTTTATCAAGCTCGACATGGCCAAAGCATATGATAGAGTTTCATGGTCTTATACTTGTTTGGTTTTGAGAAGAATGGGGTTTAGTGAGACCATCATTGATATGATTTGGCGAATTATGGAAAATAATTGGTACTCCTTCATTGTTAATGGGTCCAGACAAGGCTTCTTCCACTCTACTAAAGGACTCAAGCAGGGTGATCCGCTTGTTCCTGCCCTATTTATTATAGGTGTGGAGGTGCTGTCCCGAATGCTGAATAGTATGCACAATTATCATCTCTACCATGGTTTCTCTATGGAAGAACGAGGCCCTCGGATTAACCACTTGAGCTTTGCGGATGACATTATTATCTTCTCCTCCGGTAGAAAAGAAACTCTCCAGCTTATCATGAAAACTTTGACTCTATATGAACAGACCTCGGGGCAGCTTATAAACAAGAACAAGAGTCACTTCATGATGTCTTCTAATGCACTCCAAGACAATGTGAATACGGTGAAATGGGTTAGAGGTTTCAACCAGAAGCAAAGATGAAACATCAATACTAATGAACTTTAGCTTGGATTGGTAACTCTAGTTGTACCTTTCCACGGATAATAAGATGAATAAGAATTATGACTATTCCATGAGATTTATGCTTAGCACCGAGAGGATATGGAGATGGAAGCTCTCCCTTAGCTTGAGGTTGGGTTTCTAGTAGCAATCTCCTTATTCCTTACCTATGTGCCCCCATAGGATGGTTGTCTTAGATAGACATTAGCTAG